>JAOEGS010018323.1:0-66516 GCA_025447755.1 Corythornis vintsioides | reverse complement strand
ACAGCTGAGCTCTGTCCATCCAGCTCCGTGGCATTGGCTTAATTCTTACCCTAAAGGCAGTGTACTCCATCCTCTCCATTTCTCAAGTCACAGCATGACACAGAGCTTGTTCTTGGGACTCTTCAGTCTGGGTAATGAGCAGGTCCAATTCTCCTTAAACTGATAAAATCTGACAGAATCCCAGGGAAGTGATATCTGCAAGTATTTTCTCTAGCTTGATTTACACTGAAAACAAAGTTTATAGAGCAGCATAGAGATGCAGGAAAACCACTTGTGGTGAGATCCAGATTTATTCTCCTGGCTGTCTGCAAGCAAGAAAGGGAGAAAGAATAATAGTTGCCCTAGGAGTTGTCCTTCAGCATCTCAGGCTTTTGACCATGTCAACTCTGCAAACAGACTATTGAAGAAGGGGCAAAAATAGTGCAGAAGTCTGATTCATTCTCACCCTGGATGAAGTGGCGATGTTCTGGTGTTGTTATTGTTGTTATTTTTAAAGCAGGTAAAAATAACAGCACTTTCATAGATGTGGTGATCTGGGGGTGTTTGCATTCACTGCATTGGGAAACAGAACACAGCATCCTAGGCCAGAAGGCAGTCTGCTTTTGTCTCTCTCCAAATACTTTCATCATTCACATCAAACAAGGCAGGACATTGAAAATTGTTCACTGACTATTTTATTACAAAAACCCATTGGTTTTGTCTTCATTATTCAGGGGGTAATATAAATTAGTTGCTCTGTTCTATAACTCAGAATGAAAAAAAGCCAGATGAAATAAGTTGCATAAAATTTGCTTGCATTATTTGATGAATCTTGGGTAAGCTTCATTACTTACAATCAAGATTTGGCATGGCAGAGAAGTACTCTGGTCTTTGGGCAAGAGCTGGGACCCAGAACGCAATGGAAATGCTTCTGTTAAGAGGCACTGATGTGTGAGCAGCCTAAAATTAAAAAACTATGAGAAACCTCATTTTGAGAGGTTAAAGGGAACAAAAACTCACATTTGACTCTATAGTTGTATTTGAAGTTATAAATATTTCATCTGCTGTGATGGATGAAAACTGCAAGTTCCTGAGTACAGGAGCAATGTCTTTGGTGAGGGGTGTCCAGGGTCTATAACTCCTTGGCCACTCACTGAAAAAAGAAATGAAGCTATTCTAAATATAATTTAATGTAATCATTTGTGTTTCATTTCTTCTACCAGAAGAGCGGGTTGATTGCTAAAAATATGCTTGTGACAAGCTGAGCTGTGAATCAGGTAGGAATATTTATCCTTCCCTCTGACAGAGGAAAACAAACCCAAATGGCAGTATCTGGTAAAGCTTTCTCTTTTTAGAGGGTGTTTACATGGCATTCATGCTGTCAAAAAGCAAGATGAACAACAAGCCCCTTGGGAGTGTAAGGACAACAGAGACAATAAAGTGAAAGCCTTGGTGCTTGCCACTGCATCCCACAGGAAATTCTCAACAAGCCTTTTAAAGTAATTTTAACAAAATTCAATCCCATTCAGTGCAATTACTGTCAGGATGTCAAAGAAAAGAATTTAATAATGTATTGGTAGCAAAGATAGCTCTCTGAATTGCCCCCTTTTCCTGTCTTCATGGCAGCAAATTCGTACCTTCCACTGTCATTTTGTAATTAAAAGCAGATCAGGAGTTTTGAAAGACACAACCCCCACCCTGCTGTGGTTTTGAGCAGATTTTATATATTTTGCTGTAATCTCTTTCCCTAGCAGAGCTAAGGTGGTGCCATATGATCCAGTTACTCAGGGTGCTGTGAGGTTCCTGCCTTGGTACCTGCTACTTTGACGTGTTTGCTTTGATAACTTCCATCCTATTAATTTTAAGTGCCAGTAGTCTGGATGCTGATGCAATATTTATGACAGATCCTGCACTACAGAACAAAGTCTCTTTTTGAAGTGCAAAGCTGGTTTGTCTTTCTATTTTATGTCAGATTTCAAAATTACCTTTGGGCATTCTCTCTTGGAGTACTCTGCTGTAAACAAAACTAAATAGTGTTTTAGTGAAGACAATAGACTGAATTCCTCTTTTACAGGGGCAAACACACTGAATTCAGTGACATTGTGACTGATATCAGGCTCAATAAATAATATTTGGTAACAAAGCCTGTGAAATGTATACTGATGTGATGAATTGAAGTTTCTGCAATATTTCCAGCTCACCACTGGCTCTTGTATGAGCTAGGAAGTGAGCTTGTGGAGTGGCAGTTGAGTGATTTTTTTTTCATGGTGCTGTTCTAATTAAAAATAAAATGCAGGAGACAACAGTCAACCACTGCTGCTTTGCAGCTGCTTGCTGATAAAACCTTCCTTCTCATCATTCTTACCCTAGACAAGAAATAACATGTGAAATGCAAAAATTTCAATTTTGCTGTCTGATGCCTGCAGTGGCACTGAATAAGCTGCTTTCAAAAGCACTCTGAGCTGACAGCTGAAGATTGGGGTGGCTTCCTCATGAAGCAGACTCATGTTGCTTGGCGGAGTCACTGGCTGGAGTTGGGGTTTCCAAAGTAGTCTGTGAAGTTCCAACCAATGCCAGAGAAAAATCAGCCCCATCAATAGCAGAAAAAAGTCCCAAAGAAACCCTCCCAGGAGGAAGGTATGTTTTCAAATACAGGGAATGCTGCCTGTATGCTGTTAGCTTCATAAATTTGACAAGGCATAAATATATGCTGATTCTCCACATTGTGGTAAAGCAGCTTAGTCTTTCCTGAGTGTCTTCATTATTCACAGATTTGACTAGCTTGTACTGTAGTTAGACACTCTTAAGCATCATTAAACTGGCCCCCAGGAAAAGGTAAAAATTTTTGTTCCTTTAGTATTTAATCACAGAGGTTATTTTGAAGTTTTTCAGCAATGAATGCCAAAAATTCGCTTAAAGAAAAAGTAATCCTTTAGTCCTGTATTTTGAGGAGCTGCAACAGTAAGGAACAAGACTGCATTTACTTCAAGAAGGGAAATTGAAGGTCTCCAGCAACTGCATTTCTTCTCCCCACCTCGCTGGCACATGCTGTTGGCATAAGGGAGTGCTTGCCCAGCCCCTCCAGTCCCAAAGCAGCTGTGCCCAGCTCTAGGAACCCACCAAGAAGTGCAGACTATGTGTGAAACTGAGTCTGCAGTGACTAGTGTGTGTATTTGATGTTGGGTCTTCCCATTGACTTCAGCAAGAACTTCAGTTGCTGTGTCATAGCTGGCAGCTCACATTCTCCCTTGCAGTATGCAGCTATTTAAAATGTGCTGAAAACTCCACTGAGTACAATAAATAAGGTAATATTTTTGCTTTTAATTATTACACCATTTATAATGCAGTGCATGAAAAGTAGGGTTCCCTAACACTTTTGGGATGCAATGGTGCTACTTTTCTTTCCTATTGCAATGAAGGAAAGCAGGCATTCAAAGCAGCAGCTCAGATAAAGCCTCTCTTTGTGAAAAAATAATTAAAGTTTGAATCAGTAGAACTGACATAATAAAGCATTTAGGAAGTTTGAGACAGATTGGTCCTGTCTGAAGGATGAGGTTGAGGTAGATATGTGATTGGATTGTACTGCTGTACTTTTTGTCAGAAAGAAATAGCAGGTAACCTGGGGCATGGTTAAAGTCACCTGGAGTATTCACTGAATAACCCTTCTGTCCAATGGCCTCAGGTCTTCTTCAGACACGTGGGCTCTTTCTGCACCTCTGCTGTCCTGGCTGCAGGTACCTGCCATGTCTGTGCCCTCCTGCCAGCCTGCTGCATGGGCCCAGGCTGCCTAGGGGTCCTGCACTATCCTCACCCAAGGCTCCATGTCTGTGTATCAGCATTTCTCCAGCTGTGACTTAGGGATTTTTTTTGTTTGGTTTCGTGCAGTTTTTGTTGAGGCTGGTTCACATGGAGCCTGCTTGTTAGATTGCATCGACGACTCAAATCCTGTTGTCCTAGCTGCCAGTGTCACATCAGAGAAATGACAAACATTTGGTGCATATGGACTGTTAGATCAGTTACCACTTAACAGCAAATCTGCTAAGAATAGACATATGGGGAAATATCTTTAATTCGCCAGGTCTGACTCCACTCTATACTGAGTCTATATTTGATTTTTTTTTCTCTCTGATAGCTTCAAAATGCCCTGTAATATTTACCTTTAGGGTTGCTATTTTTAACCTAGAATCCATTTAAATATCTCTTCTTGTGTTTACGTTTAACCCTCCTGTCACTCATTTATTATTCTAATTGCCTCTGTGTCTTTTCTCCTCAACTCACAGCTTTCATCTTTCCGTTCCCTTGCCTTTAATTTTGAAGTCTTACCTCTTCTTAGCTAATGTTTAATATACTCAGAGCTTCCAAATGGTCTTTCTCTTTGCTTTGAGATGCTATACTGAGCATTGCAATATATGACTTGAAGCTCCATGTGCTTCTATTGGTTTCAGTTTAGCTTTAGGTTTTTGGGTTTGGGGTTTGGGGTTTTGGGTTTTTTTATCTTTCTGATACTATTTTTTTTTGGCAGTCTCTCCTGTTAAGAGATACTTTTCTGGAGGCTAATGACAGTGTCTGTGAAAACCTCCACCTGCAAGCAATAAAGACTCAAGATGTGAAGAAATAAGCCCTCTTTTGTCAGTAGAGGAAGGCAGAAGTGGGTTGATCCAGGTCCTTCTGGCAGGGCACATTCTCCTTGCATCAAGCCATTTCTCAATGGCAGCAGTTACCCTGCTTGGAGGACACAGGGCAGTGAGACTACAGCATCATGTGGAGTGTTCCACAGATGAGGAGAGGGATGCTGTGGATGCCAGCTGGGCTCATTGGGTGCATGGCCCAGAGCTGGTGCTTGCCCCTAGAGCAGGAGCAGGGCTGGATCTTGGTCAAAATATAGACAAATGTGGTCACATCTCTACTGTGGTATTTGAAATTAGCTGTCACTTTCCATGGCTCTTTTCCTCAAGTTAACACACTGGGTCGTTGCCAGAGGAGGGAGCATAATCCCCTCCTCCTGTCTCTCAGGCTGCTGCTATATTGACTGAGTTACGTTGCTTTCTGAGAAGCAGGCTGTTGCAGAAAACAGTCCTCTCCTTAGGAAGCATTTGGCTTAGGTGCTCCAGGAAAGCCTGGATATTGCAGCTGAATACCTGAAATTTGCAAAATACTCTTCTTTGGTAGATTTATATCGTGTTTCCCCTATTTGTTTTCACACACGCAGCAAGGAAAATCTGTAAGAAATGCTCACTGGGGTGTAGAAACATCTGTTTGGAAGAGGCCCTTGTGGTCGTATTGATGAAGTGAGTGGCTCACTACTCTTTTGCCTCAGGTTTATTTGAAACACACCATGGGCATAAAAGGAAATGGAGAGGAATGTTTTTAAAAGTCTTGGAGTTGGGCACAGCTATTTTTCTTTCTTTCCCAGATCCTTTCTTGTGGAAGTGCATTGTTTGATTTGGTTGGTTTAGTTGTCTTATTTTATTAAGCCTTATAGCTTCATCTGTAATGGAGGCATCCTTCATTACTCCCATTGCCTTTCAAAGGCAAAATACCATGGATGTCACTGACTTCCCATAATTATAGCTGATGGCTTTATTATCCATATTTTTCCAAAGTGTGCTGGGAGAAGCATCACTGCCCATCTGAGTTATTAATATCCCAGCATGCTGATTATTAGAAATATTTTATGTCTGGATGGGGGAAAAATTCTTGTGATAAAGACACAGACAACTGCTATAAGTTATGAACAGGTTATATAGCAACTTAAATTATTTTGTCTTTCTTACTCAGTGCTTATGGGGTGGCCACCTCTATAAAGAGTTTTGGAAAAACTGATTTTGCTCTCCTCTTGTAGACAATAGAAGAGGACAGTTGTTCAACTCCTCATATCTCTGCAGGAGTTTATTCTTTAGCTGTGTCCAGTGAAGAGCCTTTGGTTCTAAAGAGTAATGAGAAAGCAATCTTCAACTCCAAAACCAAGTACTTGAAATCTTTCCCATTTATAAGATTCCTGCAAACTTTTACCAGAGAAATTAGAAGAACCTGATTAATTACAGGATGTTTACAAATAACAAATGTTTAAAAAGTCATTTTGTGCCTGATGAGTAGGTGTGAAATTGTGTGAAATAAATGGTAATTTTGTTAGAGGAGACAAAGCTTTGAATGTGGAACTGTGTGTGCTGCTTTCATTATATGCTTTTTTCTATATGAATCTTGTAAATACACTGATGAGAGTGATTGGAAACTGCTTCATTATTTTGGAGGCTCACTCAAAATATTTTATTTCTTTCAGAGACTTGAAGATAGAAAATCTGTTGCTAGATGAAGACAACAATATCAAGCTTATTGGTATGAAACCAGTTTGGCAATTCCAGTAATTAAAATTGGTGGTTTTATAAAGAGAGTTTTTGAAACTTCATAATCCTTCATGTGACAACTGCTAATGTTGCTGCAGAGAGGAGCTGAGAGAGTATAGATAGAAATCAAGCTGTTCCCGACAGCATCTTGTGAAAAAAATGTTCCAAATAATTCAGCTTTAACTGGGTATGGTAATAATCCTACATCTTTTAACCAACAGCTTTCATATTCAAATTGGGAACTTTGGAGAGAGTTAAAGAATTGACACCGCAGAAGCAATTTATCTTATTATCTAGATAATTTTGTATTTACTAAGGATTGGATTCTGCCCCCATATGCATATGCTTCCTCTGAAGTCAGTGGGAGTTGCACACATTTTTAGCATCTGGCAACATTGGGTCCTATATTTATATTTGTTACATTTGCTTCCAGCACCCAATATGAAATGGGTTTAGAGGGCTGTTAAAAAAAATAAAAAAAAATCAATGGTAGAGTCTTGCTTATATTCTGGTATCAGTTGTACACAGTGCTCAATTCATTCAAGTAGTGCAGACGTTTTAGTTTAATCATTGGTGGGTATAGTCTCTCACTGCCTTTGTGTAACTCCCATTAATGTTAATGTGAGTGTTGAAAAGAAAACATTCCCTTTATAAAATAAACCCCAAACATCTGTTTATATTCCTCTCCATGCCTACACATTTGCCAAGAGCAGTGTCTGTGGTTGCAGACTTAAAAAACTTGACTGATTTTCTTTCTTCAGAAGGTCTCATGATCTGAAAAGTGATGAAAAGCAGTTAACATTCAGATCAAATGGACACTCACCATAATGTAGACAGCTTATGCATCTCCAAACAAACAGGAGGAGAATTGGTAATGAAGTCTGAAATATTGGGGAATTCAGTAGTTGGAAATACCCCCCCAACTTGTAGTCATTACTCTGTCTGACTCTGGGAAAATAATAGCAAAAGAGAACTCTGCATTACCTCAGTTACAGGTCAAGAGGATACTGATAAGTTACCATGAATCATTCATCAGTAATGATGGATACCACCCATTATCTTGATTTAGCAGATAAGTGAGACCAGATGGTTTGCAACAGTGCTTTATGTACATCTGATAGATTTAAAGAAATTCTTTAACTTTCCTGTTATTGGGTGTTTGGTTACACAACAGTATGTGAACTTAACATCCAAACCCAGACCTAATCAGATGATACATGTACAATTAATACTCACATGCCAAAAGATTACTTCAGAACTGTTCTGCTGTTTCATTTGCTTTGGTTATATGGAAAGGTCTCTTCACAGTGGGTGGTGTAGGAAGAATAAAGAGACAGTTTGATCTTCCATAGCCTCGCCAGCATTGAAATGCATTGTCCTCAATTCTGCAGCCTGATGTTTTAAGCAAAGCAGATTGCACACAGTATGTATTTTAAAACAAAGCAATTAAATCCCACTGCCAACTGGGTATGTTACCAAAAAATAAAGGTTGCTTTATTAGTAATAATTTTGCTGTAAGTAAAAACAGGTTCAATATCACTGTTAGCTCATGCTGTATTTCAGTAGCAAAGCTGGTGATCTCTGCTTGTTCACCCTAAAGAAGCAGAGCCTTGGTTCTTCATGCTCTGTCTGCTGTGTGTGTGGGGAAAGCTGGAGCAGGGGCTGCTGAAAACAACCTTATGTCCCTTGGCAACCTCTCCTCACCAATACCTCTTCTCCAGGTAGTTCTTGAGTTACTGCAGAGCTTTCCATTGCCACCAGAGTTCCCCAGAACAAGGAAAATTTTCCAGCACCTGTCTGTGGCTTATGGAATGGACCAGTTAATTTATAGACCTCTTACTCCTTCCTGTCTGTTCCCTCACTCAGCTCATTCAGTACAATATTTTATGTAGTCTGTCTCTCTAGAAATGTGATGGATCAGTTGTGCCATCACATAGTCCTGCCCACAGAGTTTCTTCAGGAGTGAAAAACATGTTTTGAGGAGTTATGCAGTGCTTCTCAAGCTTGGGAGAAGACTAAACTACAAAACCAGCTACCATTAACCACTTTGGGGTGGCAGCTTCAGCTTCGTGTCTTGTGCAGCAACAGACACACTAGTACCTACTGAAAGTGTTGCTCTTGTAGTAACTGTGAAATGAAGAAAACCCGTCATAAAGGAAAAAAAAAAGATGAAATGTAGAAATGTACCAGTAAGTGACATTGCAAGTCCCTGCTTGTTCATGCATTGCACTGAGAATCCCTTGAATCCACTGAATCCCTTCACCCAGCTGCTTAATGACTCCTTGCTTTTGTTGCTCTTTTTAGCTATGTTTTAGAGTATGTTCTTAGATAGTTTTATTAGAAAAAGTCCTTTTGCTGTGTTAAGTGGACTAATTCCTAGCTGTCTGTTAAGTCCAAATCTCTGAACATCAGGATTGGAAATGATTGAGATAATTCAATTCTGTTAATCTACCAATCCATGGTGGTAGGTGTCTGATGAAGGTGCTGTGAAAAGCTGCTCATTGACCATGCTAAATCCTTGGCATGTGGCTCAAGGACCTATGGCACCAAAAGGACCCTGCCAAAATGTAGCTCTGCTGAGTTTTCTGGAGCTCTGCTGGTCAAACTTTGTCCACGAGCTTGGTGCTAAGGCTTCTGTTATTTAATAACTCTTTCCCTATTCCAACTATCATAGCTTCAGAGATAGTCATATATCCATATCTTAATGCTGATTTCCTGGGGGTGTTAAAAGAGTAGTGGTGTAATGCAATACTGCTATATTACAAACAGTGGGGGTGGTGGAGTTGCCATGTCATAATATTTACTTTGGAAAGCCAAATGTGGCCTTTGATCTGAATTCTGTAATTAGCTCGGCTTATTGAAAGGAAGCCCAAGACAGAGGTAGGAATGGCAGTGAAATGATCAGTGCTGGCTGTAATAACATTCTTATCGAGATCAGCAGTGCGTCCTTAATAAAAAGCATACTGCTATCATGATGTGATGCCACAGTGTTCATAACAATATCCCCATTTCTTTTGTGATGAAATTCCTGCCCCTGATATGCATGTGCTTGTGTGCATTCTGCATTCTAACAACCACTAGGAAAAAAAGAATATACCAGCTTAGATTAAATGAGTGAGCTGAGAAACTTGAATAAGGTGTTAATATTTTAAGCAAATAAGATAATTAGAACATCCACTAGGGTATATCTCCATTGATAATGGTAAAGGGATTTACATCATTTCAGGGTGTAGCCCTTACATACTTTAATTGTAAAACACTGTATGACAGTCAAGTAATTTCAAGGTGGTATGGTAACTATCATGTAGGGTAAAGACCATGAATAATACTCTATGGAGATACTACTTTTAGGAGTTCTAAAAAGTATTATACAGCTGACATAACTCATCTCGGGCCACAGCTAATAAATACATGACTTAAGTAAATGGATCCTCGGAAGTATTTGTATAAGCCCCAGGGATAATACATATCTAGTGGAGATGATTAAGCAATGTCCAGGGACAATTGTTCTCCATCAGAGGCAAGGAAATTGACTTAATCCTTCTTTTGGTTTTGACAATGTTCTCAGCAAAACCCCTTTGAGCTTTTTTAGATATTAAATATGGTGATTTCTCTATCCCTTGTACTTGTCTCACTCTCAGAGATGCAGCCAGTCAAGTGGAAAGCCCTGTGTAGTCATTTGGGCATTCCAGCTCACACAGTCATCTTTATAATTGCATCTTTTGTAAGCAGATTTTTTTTTTTTTTTTTCTTTTCCTGGTTTTGTAAGGAACAAGGCTTGTGTGACTGCCCTGTTACAGTGCTTCAAATATCCTTGAGGAACTCCTGATTTCAGCCAAATTCAGATCCAGATTAAATACTCTGGAGAAACAGTATTGCATGGGCTCAAGAGTTGCCTGCTACATTCAGCCTGCGAGATGTGGTGCTTTTAGCCCAGCCAGGCAGTGGGTGGCACGCCCAGAAAGCTGCTGTTTTCTGAGATGTGTGGATGCTAGACATAAGCCTATAGGAAGAGCAAGCAGCAGTCTGCTTCTCCCAACTGCCTCATTTTTGTATGACAGTTTTGATTTTAAAAATGCATGCATACTGCAAATTTTTAAGAAGGCTGAATCGAAAAAAGAAAGGAACAAAACAGATGTCAGTGTTCTTAAGAGCAGTATTTTTTATTTCTGCTGTAATCAATAACAAGCTATTAATAAATATGACCACCTTTGATCATGACCTCTCTGGATCCTCTGCTCCTTGACATGTTGTTGCCTTGCAGCAAAGGCTGTTCTCCCAGCCTGTCAACTTTGCCCATGTCATCCTCCTTCCTGCAGACTTGTCTTGTTGCTTTCCCTTATCACATCAGGTTGTTTGACTTCTCTTTCAAGACTCTCTGCTACCTCTTCTCACCTTCCTGTGTTGTCTTTCAGGCTGAGGTTTTGTAATTGCTTTCTCCCAAGCCAACCATAGGCTACCACTAGACAGGGTGGGCTGACAATTGCCCCCAGGTGCT
Source organism: Corythornis vintsioides (assembly GCA_025447755.1). Lineage (NCBI taxonomy): Eukaryota > Metazoa > Chordata > Aves > Coraciiformes > Alcedinidae > Corythornis > Corythornis vintsioides. Next base: position 55,695 of record JAOEGS010018323.1, on the reverse strand, counting down.
TCCACCACTGGTGCGACTGTCTGCCTTTCGTTCCTTAGTGGTTTCATCTTTAAGATCCCCTTCTTAAACCCAACTCAGCCTGCAGCCATTCCAGCATTGAAGCAGATGACAGAGATCATGGGAACACCCTTCTTGGTGCCAGCCTGGGCTTGGGTTGGCTGAGAGCACTTGGGGAAGCTGCAGGCTCCTTCAGTGCCAGGAGGCTGCCTCTTGTCTCCCATCAGTTCATGGTGCCAGACTTTGCCAGTCACTTGTTATTGCCAGCAAAAGACTGTCAGATACATCTAGGAGCCAGAAGTTAATAATTCAAGGTAGAAATCATGGAGAGGGGAGCCAAATCAATACATTCTCCTTCTTGCTCCAAGATCTCCCTGTGTTATTTCAGAGTTGAAATGCTGACTCTGCAACCCTGTGCATTTGTGCATTTCACCACAGTAGTCACAGAAAGCAACACCCCTCCACCTCCTACCTTACATCTGATGGCTCATTTACATGATTTAGTGTACAATTTTGAAGGAGTCTCACTTAAACTTGGCCTGTCTCTAATATACCTCAGCAGTATGTAATCCGTGACAGCCTGAGGTGGCTTTCTGCCCCGTGCACATCACATAATGCCTAGGACAAGCTCAACTCCAGTTGTTGCTCTCCAGTTCCCAGTGGCATGTAGTTGCTTTGTGTATGAAATGGATAGTTGTTCCTGTTCTAAGAATTTTTTATTGTTTGTGGAAATCTCTGGTTATTTAGCAGTTCTGAGTAACAAATTATATACAATTTTTGCATGGGGGTGACTTTTTTCTTAGGAGATTCATTGCTTAGCTTTTGGAAAAAAATGTGCTTTTTTTTTTTTCCACTTGTATTCTAATGTGGTTTTACTGTATCTGTCTCTTTCATAACTCTGTCTCTGTTCCTTTCACAGACTTTGGATTGAGCAACTGTGCAGGCATCTTGGGTTATTCTGATCCATTCAGCACCCAGTGTGGGAGCCCAGCATATGCAGCCCCTGAACTTCTGGCAAGGAAAAAGTATGGGCCCAAAATAGACGTTTGGTCCATGTGAGTTGCTTCTCTATAATTGTTAATACTGCCATCGTTACCTGTTGCTCAAATAAGAAACATTATTCATTTGTTTGGCTAATCTGAGCAAGAAAATCTGTTTAATTAGTATGGCTCTGTGAAGTAAATTGTGCAGATACCTTGTTTTGAAATAGATCTTTATGTACTTATATATAGATTGTTAGAATTTACAGCATGGAGAGACTGCAGTATAACACAACTGTTGATCATCCATGTTCATAGTAGAAGGTATGACTCTGGCACAAGAAGTCTAACAGCTTTTTTAGTTTTTCTCAAAGGGTCCTCAAACGTTTATGTGAGCACTGGGCACTGTCCACAGTCAAGTCTGACAAGAAATGTGAAATTGTGTGAGGTTGTTACTTTGAAAGCACGATCCTTAAAGGGGAGATAAATCACAGTTGTTCTTGTAGAACATTTAAACTTCTGTGGTGATAATGTCCTACTCTTTTTTGTTTTTTTTTTTAATAAAAAGAGAAAATATAGTTAACTCTTCCACACTCCCCATCCTTGTATCTAAACAAATGGTGTCTATGGTCACAGTTTGTGATAGTCCACCAGTTCAGTTTCTTTCTGCTCACATACAGCCTGGGGAAACAAATTCCCAAAAGGGAGGAATTCTACTTGACTGTAGAGCCCTTTTATGAGGAAAAAGAGCAAGAATGCCCAACCCACTTTTCACCACTGACTTTTCTGGGCATAAACAAGCAGTAAGTTTTCTGTTCTGAAAGCTGTTCACTTTCAATCTTTGAACTGCACAAGAGGCCATGGAGGTCAACTTTGGGTGCTGAACCAGGACCTGTGATGTTCCCTTGGTGCAGGTAGTCATTCCAAGGCAGCACCAGCACAAGGTCTCCAAGGCAGCATGTTTATACAGCCTGAAGAGAGACTTAACTGTACGTGACATCATGCCATTTAGCCAGGGAGTTGCCTAAGAGCTGGACTTGGTTCTGTGGCTCTCAGCTTGTATCCTACACATTGTGTGACCCTCCATGAACAAATGTCTGAGAATTCTTGCCCAGATCATTGTGCACAACAGAAGAGAGAGCTTTCTTCTTGTTCCTTTTTAATAGCTGTCAGACATTAAAGATGAAGTGAGTCATTAAATGTAAGCCTAAGTTTTCTCTTGTTCCTGATAATTTTGGTTTCTTTTTCTCTTTGTTTTCCCTTAGTGGTGTGAACATGTATGCAATGTTGACTGGAACATTGCCTTTTACTGTGGAGCCGTTCAGCTTGAGAGCTTTATACCAAAAAATGGTGGACAAAGAAATGAACCCTTTTCCCACTCAGCTCTCTACAGGTAATCAAGGGGGTGTGCTGGGACCTGTTCTGATCCAATTGCAAAGAACTATTGCATTGAATTCTGGATTGTGAGTCATGCTACCAACATGGCACACTGATTGTTAAAAATACTTTTTTTTTTCATTCTAGCTTCCAAAAGAGGCTGTAAGGAGTTGCTGTAGCATAACTCCTTTTGCCTTGACTTCTGTATGTAAGCTGGAGAAAAGCCAAGTTGTACTGAATATGAGAGAAGGACAAACCTGTGAAATTGCCTTTGTAGAGTAGTTGGTCAGGTTTTTGTGTCCAAGTGATTTTAGCTGAGGTTGGGGATGCATGTACACGTTATTTTGGAATAACAGGTTCCTGGGTGTTATCATGACTAGGGTTGAGTGATAAGCCACCTTGAATGATCCTGTCATATTTATTACAGAATAATGACAGGCACACAGAAGGTTATTTTGGGACAGTGACCTGCAATAACCTTTATTTGCAAAATGTGAAATTGTTGATAAGTAAGTATTAAAAATATTAATTCCTGCTTCAAAGTCATGTCACTAGGCAACAGAATAATTCTTCAGCTTATAGCAAGACTGTTGTCAGTATTTGGAATAAGCTCTGTTTTGTGGCTGGGTTTTATTTTTGTATGCTAAATTTGTTGTTTGTGGAGAGCTTCTGTTCTTATCTGGAGGATATTCAATAAAATGGAAAGATTGCAAATAACAAAAGGGTAACAGGACACACGTTTTCACTCAGTACACTAAGGATGGCAACCATTGTTACAAGGGTGTAAGAAAAAACCTTTGGAAGTTTTGTCTCAAGATGAATTCTCAAGGACATATTTACCTGAATGCAGAAGCAGTAGGTAGTTAAGGTTTTCTCACACAGGTTATCCATGATCAAGCAGACTATGCTGTTCCTCATTTGCTCAGCATCTGTATGAAATATACTTCTCTTGCCAGAAGTTCAGATTGCTGGCATGCTGTAAAGAGGTAGGTTGACAAGTGAGCTGGGATGCTGCAAGTCTTGCCATCTATTTGATGCAATTAAAGTGTTTGGTGTTTACATTGTGGAGACTTCCTGTTAGGATTCACTTGCACAAAATGACTATTTGAATATTCTAGCACATACTCCAAGGCCCCACTGAGTAAATCAAATAAAATTTTATATTGACTGCTTGTGCTGTACTGATCTAGATGCCAAATCCTGCATCAATTGCAAAGTTACTCTTGAATTCATGTTGCATATAATAGTAAACTTGTATATCATAGTAAACATTTTCCAAATTTGACAAAATATTTACCAAACTTACTTCCCAGAATGAGGCTTTTACCATTAAAGAGAAGTTACATGATGGACTTTTTCCCCAACCATCGATTTCTTTCAGTTGCCTTTAAATGGGAAATTTCCCTGGCTTCCCTGGGACAACTTGTGTTAAAGGCTGAATCACCCGTGAAAAGCCTGTAGAAGATCAGACCATGGGTAGCAAAAAAAGATAACTTCACAGGTTTAATTTTTCATTCATCCTGCCATTTTTAAATGGAGATCACATTTTTTTACAAATGCATCTCTGTAGCATTTGTAGCTCACTGACACTATGGTCTCCAGTGAAAAGGTCTTTTGTTTTTCCTGTGGGAACTATAACAGCTTGCACTTTCAGACATGATGGCAAATTAATGGAAGAGATTAAAATGCATTAACCTTTACTCATTGTGAACAAAAGTATGCACCAGTTCTTGATCTAGTTCAGCGGCCTTGTGCATTCACTGGCATGGCAAACTGATTTAAGATGACATTTGTTCTTGCCTCAGTTAGGCTTTGGGTCAGTAGGTAGAAACAGCTCTGCTCTGTGAATTGTTGTGTTTGTTAACATCTTAGATTTACAGATCTTTAATCAGGATTTATTTTTCCATAAATTCATATATAGCATAGAGATATTTTTTTTGCAGGATTCTGCTTGTTCAGTTTGTTATCTTTCAATATTTAATTTCACAGTTACTGAACACACAGTCCCATTGTAAAAGTAGCTAGTCTTATCACTAAGCAAGAATATAGTTTATTTGTATTAGGTGAAAAGCTGGGTGACCATGAGTGCTCAAAGTAACTGTAGCAACAGGGGAAATCTGGAGTTAGTGTTTGATTTTCCTGTTTAGGAAACTGTTTTTTATTAAGTTTCTTAAACAACACAGCCGTCTGATTATTGATTTCAGGTGAGCAGAGTTCAGTTGCTCAGGAAGTTGGTATTCACTTTGCACATATTCCTTTTTTTTTTCAATTTACCACTTCTGTATACTTAACAGTCTTCTTTCTGGAACAGAGAAATGAAATGGAGATGAGAAGAAAGCCATCGACTACCCATGTCTGTAGTTTGGAGGAAGGATTTTATTAGGTGGAGCTTGCTCATGGCTTGTGAAATGACCTCATTGCATTTTCTCCATCTGGTTCTGTAAGCAATGCCTGTATACCTTAATTGTAACCAGGCACAACCTCACAGCATGAGCAAGGCACCAAGTTGATTTCATTCATGGCAAGGCACATGAAGACAGCAGAGGTCTTGTAATCCCCACCTGAAGCACGCTCTGGTTCTGGTCATCACTCACTGATCTTGGTATGCTCTAGGAAGTTCACAGACAAATGTAGTTTCTCCTGATGCTAGTCTCTCATTTGTAAAAAGAGCAAAGTTTGACCCAAAATGACACCATGGGAACTAAATTTCACCAAGTTCAGGTCACCGTTTAATAAGATTAGTGCTGTCCTCAAGCTCATCAGAAATGAGGCCTCATGTAATTAGGCCCTGACTGGTCGTTCACAGCACCCTTTATTCACCAGCCTACTTGGTGCAACAGGAAAAAATGTCTTCAAATACAGCAGTCCAAAAATCAGTTGGGCAGCTTTGTGTTTGCTCCCTGGGGGACTCATTTGCTATTCCACAGCCACATGGCTGGCTGGAAAAGGCTTGTCTCCTCCTCCTACCATCTGACAGTTCAAATCAGTTAAGGTGCTGGACTCATGTCCTCTGTGTTGCCTGGGTCCATCCGACCAGGGAGCTTGCTGGGAGGGATCTTCTCTCCAGAATTAGTTTCTCCCAGTCTGGATCTGTTGATCTCTGTGGTGCTTCACAAGCTTCATTTAATCAGTCTGCCTTTTGTCAAAGGGGAAAAAAGAAAGTAAGAATTATAAGGAGGCGTTTGCTGATTTAGGGCCTGAGAGTGGTGGTGATGAAGGGGGAGAGTGGTGGTTTGGAAAGGGGTTATTTATTGGGCTCTGAACCCATGGGATGCATATGGTTTCTCATATAGAAATGGAGGAGGTACTGGAGAGAGAGGAGATGAAATGGAAGAACAAGGGATTTGTTGTTTGCCCTAATGGGGTGTTCCATGCCCAAGAGGCATGGCAGAGCAGACAGTCGGGACACACAGAGCAGCCAAAGCATCAGCTTCCAGCAGGCTTATGAACTTGGATGCAGGCTTTTCCTGCTGTTTCCACAATCTTGCTGTTGTAGGAAAATAAAGGCATATTATTGTCCTTAAATTGCATATGAGAACAGGGATTCACAAAGGTTTTCACCGTATTGCTGGTGGAGAAGACACATTGCAGCAGCTCTGCTTCAGAGTAGGGGATGCATGGTGCTGAGTGGTGATGAGACCAAAGGTCTGTAAAGCCAAAGGGAAAGCTGGCTCATAATTTCAGCTTTCTAGCACTGAGATCTTAGCATATCCAGTTTGATCTCCTTTGTAACACAAGCCTTTAAAGGGTTTGGTTTGCCTGCACTGAGCTGAAGTAGCTTTATGGGTAAGTCTGTACTGGAGTTTACAAGAAGGCACATCCCAGAGGACACCATCCCGTGCCACAGTGGTCCCGTGCTGCCACTGCACAGGGCACCTGTGTTAGTAAGGAGACAAGTAGGAAGGGAACTGCAGGTCTTTAATGGAAGAAGGTGGAAAAAAGCCCCCAAGGTCCTGTTCACCTGACCTGGAAAAAACTGCCAGAGCCATCACTTCTGCCTCTTGCTTGTCGTTGACTTCATTCAGGACTCATTTGGCATCATTTCACTTGACTGTATCTCCTCTATAAATTCATTCCAGTCTTGATTTTCCCAGATACAGGTAGTTAACTCTTTAATATCTCATAGCCAATAGACTGAATCTAGCATTGATAATCTAAGGAATAAAGACCAAACCTTGTTAAAACAGAGTTTCTTTTCAGTTCAGATAGGCACTTGTGAGTCTTTAAGCAAATAATTTTATTTCATTGCTCCTAACCATATAATAAGCACATGTTTTAAAAATTTCAGAGAAGTACTTCAGAGGGTTTTTGCAAGAAGCTCCTGAGGGATAGTTGAATGTCACTGAAAGTTGTAGTTTCAGTATCTGAAAACAGAACATAGCCCATTAATTTTCTGTATTCTTTTAATTTGGCTAAAACCTCCTGCAACTGATTGTAGGTTGGATGAAAGCCAGGAAAGAATTTATCCTTATAATGTCAAAGGGAACCCAGTTCTGCATGTCCTCCCTCACAGTTCTGCATCCGTTCCCTCCACTTTCTCCCAGTCTATCTCCTTCTGCTTTAAGCACAGACTGACTTATTTGCCTCTGCTCTAGCCTCTTGTCCTCATACAAAAATTAAGTTTTGGCTAACCTGCTTGGAAACTTCAAACGAAGTCTGAAACAAAAGGTGCTTTTTCTCCTCTCCTTTATGACTCTATAAATCATTGTGACTATAAATAATTTTTTATTTTACTTATTAATCCCTTATCCGTTTTTCCCTTTTCTCAAGGACACTAGAGCATACCATAAGGAAAACACTCCTTTTTATGATACTTTTTGTCAGGCTACACAAGTGCAGTAGCTCAAAGACTGTTAAGTCATAAAGCAGATTACATAGCTATTGTTTGTTCATTTTTTTCCCTTGATGTCTTCACAGCGGCCATAAACTTTCTACGCTCTCTGCTAGAGCCAGATCCTGCAAAGAGACCCAACATCCAGCAGGCACTTGCAAATCGATGGCTTAATGAGAATTACCCTGGAAGAGCACCACCTAATGTCACATATCCAAACAGGTACTGTGCAGAAGAGTGGAGAAAGCCTTCCTGTGTGTATACATCATGTATGTTAAGACGTGATTAACTCTGGTGTTTGAGTTCCATTCATGTGACAACATCCCAGTGCATTTTCTGGCATTGTTTTTGTGACTCCATTCTAAAAGCTGTTACTATCAGCCATTGAATACATGTTGCTTGAAATGGTCAAACACAATACTTTAAATTAGAAGCTGGAGTACAATGCATTATATGTTGGATGGTCTGGGATGCAGGTCATATGATTAATTGACTGAAGACCTTATAATGGGTTTGTGTGTCAGGTAGTTCTGATCTTCTGGTTGTTGGGCAGCAAAAGCCAAGATACTTTTCCAGTGGAGGCTATACCAAGATCCTAAGCAACACTGAGAAAAAAACAGAACCTTAAAGTCTAGTTTTGGTGCTTAAAATTTGATAATTCAAGTACTGCATCATGGAGAATAATTGTGTCTATGCCATTCTTTGACCAGAGTGGAATAACAGGTCTTCTGCTCTCAAAATATGGTTGAATAGATGTCGAGCAGCTTGGATGTCTGAAGGTATCACTAGATCTATCCACTGAAATGGGGAGGGCAAATGTGAGGCCAGGTGCCTGCAATCCCCAGACCTATGTGGACAAAATGTAAAGGTGCCCTCTGTGAGCAATTTTGTTATGAGGAATAAGAATGAGAACAGGTAGACCCATTATATTGACATTACTGCCCCAAAATTAAGGGCAGTTGAGTTAATTTGCATACTATGCTGTCCAACTAAAGAAAATCTGAGTGTCTGTGGTGTATTGGACTGTACTGAAATATGGTACCTATGAACATTGTATGGTAAAGAAAGGGAAAACATATATAAACAGACTAAGTCATTAAGCTAATGAAATCACTGTCATAATGAGACTAATCAATCTACTAAATGTGTCATCTGTTAAGTGAATGTAAGTGTAACTGAGAGCTGTATGGGTAATTAATTCCTTGCTGTGTGTGCCTTATCTACAGAAAAGAAGAAAAAAAAGACAGAAATAGGGCTTGAATGTGCTTTCACAGTTCTTTTGCATTTGCAGGTACATTTTCATGCCTCTGTTTTTTAATTCCTAGCTTGCAGTTGTCAGGTTTTAGTCAGGTTGTGGTGAAAGTGTCCCTTCTAGAGTTTGCTCATTGATGCAGTTAGCTAGGTGGCTTACCAAAGAGACTGGCCTCTAGTAGATAGAATAGCTGTGCAATGCTTTTTATTTATAGTGCCCATTAATCACTCCCTCATAAAGGCAAGCAAATGGAAGAACAGAAGAAAATGCAGTGCTGATCTATAGAGAAGGCTTGTGTTTGCTCATGTGTGTATTTGTACATGGTGATGATAATAATCCTTGATTTGAAAATAAAAGTAGATACTCCTTCTGTCTGAATCCAGATTTTATGGAAAGCTGCAAAGGATAAAAGCCATACAGGTTCCTTCTTTCACTTCAGTTTTTGGATAATATTTCTTTAGTTTAATTAGGTGATGCCCCAAGCTTGACCTACCTAGATATTGTCATACTGGAGCCTTACAGGAAAGATACTCCATAAAATTTGAATGAAGACGTGGCTTGAATCTTTTTGGGCTTACCTCAGAAAGTACCACTAGAGTTGGCTTTGACAGAGTTTCTCTCAAGTTTTTGTTAGTGTGCAGATGTGGGTAAGATGAGTTGAAATAGTTCTGGAAAATCCACTAATAAATTTGGAAAGAATCACTTATCTTAATGACTACAAGCAAGAAGCTGTGTCAGGTTCTTGTGGTGCTCTTCCACCATTTTGAGGGTAACACCCATTTTTTCCCAAGGCAGGAACATGGCAGGAAAAGGGAGAGCATGGAGATTAAGGTGGAAGAAAGGCAGAAACTGCATTTTCAGGAGAATATTCTCCCAGACTTTTTATAAGCTTGCTTTTATTAAATAAATTCCCCAAAGGCAAGCAAAATTTCCCTATTTTGCTGAGCTCTTCAAGTAGAAATTGCTTGAATTTCATTTGCTGTCCAGATGCTTTAATGTACAATGGCCAAGATAAGTTTTGCTTTTGAATTTGAAAAACCCCCAACCCCAAGCATTCCTTGGCTACAGACTGAATTTTAATAAGAACATTGAATAAAGGAAAGGAGTTAGTTGAGATTTTCCAGACAGTGGTTTACATCTTGTCAAATCCTCTATGTCAGACCCAGACTGCTGTCCAGGCATTCCATGCCTCACAGGTGCACAGGACAGGAGGAAGGTGGGAAGGACAGGGCAGGAGTGGGGAAGGTGAAGAGTGGTCCTTTTTTAGAGGGAAGGCAGATTGTAAAGAAGCCCACAGCTTTTTTTTTTTTTTTTTTTGCCTTAGCCAGATATAAACCTTGATATTAGGAGCAAGGAATATCCTTCAGAGACTAAAAGAAACCCAGCATTTCTTTGGAGATGGATGGGAGTTGATGGGTACATCTGGGAAGCTGGCCAGTTCATTTAGGGGTCTAAACAGGAGAAGAGTTCTTTGGAAAATCTGGTATTAACTTAGTCTGAGAAGATGCTTTGCCATTTCCACAAAGCTGCTGTACTCCATTTCTCACCTTAGTTTAGGCTCTTATGGATTTTATAGAAGAGTACCTATATAAACATGTCTTGTACTCCTAATTTTAACCAATATGAGTTTAGCAGCAGTTTCACCATTTTGAGAACTGCTGGAATAACCCGCCCTGTACAGCCCCTTTCTCCAGTTTGGAATGCCCTGACTACTTAGTGCATGAACATTGTCAACAGGTAAGGGGTGAAGGTGAATGAAGCCAAATGTAGCTACCTGAGCTGGATTTTACCTCTTATCTTTCAAAACCAGCCAGATAATCTTGATATTCTTCACTGGACAGATGTAGGGTAACACATGGCACTGTCCTGAGCATCTCAGTGCCATTTTGCATGAGGGTACATCATGGTGGGGAGACCAGTGTTCATTCAGCTGTCACAGCTTCTGTTGTTCCCAAATAGTCTGTCCTTCTCATACCTGCTCATGGGAGGAGTGAGATAATCACCCCCATGTTCCTGAGCTTTTCAGGCCTCTTCTTTACACTCTGCCATGTCCCCCTTGGCTGGCAAGGCTCTAGTCACTGGAAGGACAATACAAATGTCATGCTCTGCCTCTCTCTCTGCAGGATTCATCTTGAGGACCTCAGCCAAAGCGTTCTGCTCCACATGACTGAGAAGCTTGGCTACAAGAACAGCGATGTCATCAACACTGTGCTCTCAAACAGGGCAAGTCACACCCTTGCCATCTACTTTCTACTCAATAAGAAGCTGGAACGCTACTTGGCAAGCCTCAGGGTAAGTACTGCTTGATGCTGGTTCTTGGGACAAGTGGGTGAGGAGCATAAAAAAATGTGCTAAAAATTAATAACATTTTTTTCAGGTAAGAATTCCCCCAGTTGCAGAGATAATTGCTGATAGTCTTTATATCTCATCAGTCTCTTAGGAGATCCCCTCCATCTAGGCAGTTATCCTATAGAAAGCAAATTGTTGCTGTGCAGCACCTTACTTCTGGTTTTTCTCATTCTGTATCCATATTTCTGCCACTTGAAATATCAATAACACCATGTCATTGGGTTCAGGAAATCAAGAGAAAGCTGAAGAGCTATTGAAATTTGATTTTATTTTTAAGTGAAAACTTCCCTAAAACTTTTACATGAGTTTTTTTCTTTTCTCTGTTCTTTTAGCTTGTTTTAATAATGATACCATCAATTATACTTAAAATGTAATGGAGCAAATTCACCATCTCTGTAAGTTGATGCACCTCCACTGAATGCCAAGAGTGGATACGGTCCATTAAGCAGCAATTAGACATTAGTTTTCTATAGTTATAGTACATACTTCACTTTTCTGGGCTTCTCTCTCCACAGAAGTCTGAAGTCCAGGACAATATCTGCCACAAGAACCAACTATACCAGATAGAAAAATACAAGGCAAACAAGGACTCCTATGAGGTAAAGCTCAAAGCTTGTGGTCATGATAAATGTTTAGTAGACGATTCAACTTCATGATCTTGAAGGTCATTTCCAACCTTAATGATTCTGTGATTGTATGAAAGCTCATAAAAATTCGTTTTGGTACTTTAAAGCAGACTGAATTTGAAGATTCTTGGTGATTTTAATTAAGGCAATGGATTTCTGGACTTATGGAAAAAAAATGGTCTTGTCCATGCAAAACTAATAATTCCCTCAATTTGTTTTCAAAGGAGCAAAGAGCAGCTCTCTAGGGTGAAAGTGTAAATGTGTTTTTCTGCTTTTATCAAGAAAATAGAAGTTTTAAGTGATCTGTTTAGCAAAATAATGCAAACTTCTTCAGAGGTCTCCATAGTTTCAGTCTGGGTTGCTAGTTGATGGTGAGAAGACCATAACTGTGTTACCTTGGGTCTCAGGACCTTGGTGGTGTATGACAGAGTCACTTGGCATTCCTGATGTCCTGGGACAACCTTGGCATGACTATCAGAGAGGTGAAACTATATTAGCACAAAACTCTGCCCAGGTTAGTACTTTTTGTTTCTTGGCAGAAGTGATACAGAACTACTAGCCCACTGCACCATGAGGGTCTTCCCTTGGCCAGATGGAAGATTTAACTTGGTTACCTTTTGTTTTTTCAGTCTCCAGTCTTCTCACCTGCATGTAGAGAAGGCAGCTTGTATTAAAAGAATGCATTTGAGATCATACAAGTCTTCACATGGCTGGAGTTTTCTCCCTTGGCTGATTCTTTGCCAAGCACTAAAATTACAAAAGTAGTATCATCTGTGCAAGTCTTACCTACCAACACAAAGAACAGCATTCTTCAAGAGTTTACCTATTTCAAAAGCTACTCTTCAGTGCCAGATTGATGATCTGATTGCAGGGCCAGATTTGTGTCATGGCTGGGTTTGTTTATTTTAAAGACTGCTTGCAAGACAAGTTGAACTGCAAGCCAGATGGAGATAGCAGGGCAAAATACTTACCATTGTTCCCGTACATAAACTAAAACCCACCTTACTTAAAATGTATCAGCAGTGGGTAGACTCAATAATATAATAATAATATTTCAAAATGCTCTTTGACAGTTTACTTCAAGCTGTTGCAGGGCATCTTTCCCCTGGGAAAACACAGGCAGGTACCCAGAGGTGAATGCTGCATATGTTGCATCCTGATGCTCTCTGATGCTTGGGTCACTTCTCTGTGCACTGACAAGAGAGCCACAGATATCTCTGCCATGAAGCCAGGTGTGAGCTTACAGCATCTGTGTACCTACCTCATGCAGGGGGGTCTGCAGCAAGACCTGATGGTGCATCTGCATGTCAGAGAGACATGCATAGTCCCAGGGTAGCTATTTAGAGGATGAGGGGGTGTCATTTCTTTCTTGAAATAGTTACTTGGATGCAATCATAATGCTGACACCATGATAATAACACTCTGTATTCTCTTTCTGCATGGGCACTGCTGAGTATAAAGCATGTTTCACATCTCTTTAGCTGTATTTACACAAGGGGATTATGTTGCCCTTACCTGTACCAGGACAGTTACAGCAGCACATGGGTGAATACAGACACTGGGATGCTACTGCTGATTGTAACTGTGGTAGACATCTCTCCTAAAATGCCTTCGTGTGGGTGGGATACAGCCCTGGTAGCATCTAACTTGTGTCACTGGGATCAGTGGGTGAAGCTGAGACTGAGGGGTAGGGATTTTGTAAGCTCAGGCAGATTCATCAGATGGAGATAGGGACCCCTTATCACCTCCCATTTCTAGGGGGGAACTGGGGAGCACTGGTCCCTTGGCAGACAGTGCTCAGAGACTGTAGCTGTGTGTTGCCATGGAAATAGCAGAGAGAGAGCTGGTCAGCTTCAGCTTCAGCAGCCAAATGACTATCATATCACACCAGTGAAATGAAATAAGGACTTTGCCTCAGGCAGGAGGTTACCTGCTAGCAGCACTGCCTGCTGCTGGGGCAGGCAGAGGGACACATGGGCAGTGATCATGCCCAGTCCCCCTTCTCCATTCCATTTAACCTGGGGTGCTGCAATCAGTGTGCCACGGCTGAGGGTGCTGGGAGCTGCTGCCAGTGCTAAGTAATCAGGCTGTTTTGAAGGCTGTTTTCATTTTAGTGCTTCAGGGAGGAAGGAGAGAGGCATCAGTCTGCATTTCTCCATCTGTTCAGGCCAGAGAGGCCTCCGCTGATGAGTGGCCATCCCTCCAGAAAATTCAGGGGACCAGCACTGGGGTTCTCTGCCCCCAGGAGGGTAACTGCTGAGCTCAGACTCGGGGAATCTGCAATTTTTAAGACCTCATGTCAATGTCCTATCACCATTTCAGACCTGGCCAAGGCAAATATCCTTTATCTTCCTTTCACATCCATTCCTGGGAGTAAGAGTAGGTTTAAGGGTCAAGGTCAGGACAGGAAATAGCAGAGGGTGATGTAATGCGAAACCTATTCAAGTATAACATACCAGTACAACTCCTGCACTGTGTGACAGCATGCCAATACATGGCTGTGCATGGTACACTGCAGTGAACTTTTTAATGACCCTAAAGGAAATCTTCCTCTCCTTTTAAAATAAAATAGTATGTGGTATGTTGGGAATTCTGCATTTTGGTCATTTTTCCTCTCACAACCATAATCTAAGCTAAACCAATGTTAGGATATTTTAAAAGACTGTTTGCAATGTTGATCCAAGGTATACTAATTAATTGCTTTTGCCAGATATGTGAACTTTTTTTTTCATGGGTGCTTTAATTGTATGGTATGACTGTTACTGCTGCTTAGAAAACATAACAGCAGTGTGAAGGCAAAGTCAGGAGCACTTGGCAGATGAGGAGCTGCAGTTTGGCTCTTGCACCATTAGGTGAAAAATGCAGCACTGAAAAGTCCTGCATTCTGACAGCAACCAACATGCATATTCTTTCCTCATCCATCCCAAATAGCAGAAAGCTGATAACAATCTTGTTAGGCTCATTTAGGCTTAATATAGTCACCACTTGGTTTCATACTCACAGGTACCTTTGCAAAAATATACTCAGTAAAGCCCAGTCTCTGCTGAACTTGGCAGAAGAGTTTCAGAGCCTTGAGAGGAAAAATAATGTGGTAGGCTCAAAATTAACTGTACAGCTCCCAGCAACCCTGTTGTCACAGGGTGTTACTTACAGAGCATTAATACTATTATTGCTGCTGTTATTACTGTTGTTGCTACTTCCTTGTCATCAGTAGTGGATGTGCTCAGCAAGATAGGGCCTGGGACCAAGCAGATGTTGTGTTTTTCCAAGCACAGCATGGGCAGGGAGGAATAAATGCTTGGTGCTGGAGGTGTTTACCATCTCTAAAGGCAAGGGGAAAGACATCAGGTGGACAAAGATGTATCAAGCAAACAAAGCCATGACAGGTCCATAATCCTAGTCAGTTAACTAGGAAGGGTTAACTAACTTTAGCTAATTCATATCCCACTCCCAGGTTCTGATTTTCCTCTGTTGTTACTGGAGATCAAACTTACCTTTTAGGATGTATGTGCTTGCAACCTCACCTTCAGCTGCCTTCCTTGTCACAAAAAGGAGTTCAGTTCAGTGAAGAGTTGAATTAGTGATTTTCTCCCCCTCCATGCCTTGTGCAGTTGCAGAGATGCTGAAAAAGCAAGGGCCATACTCCTCCAGACCTTGGTTGGACAGAAGATAAATGTCTCAAAGAGTTCAAACTTCTTTAAAGCTTTGCAGCTCACCTTTTCAAATGTCAGAGGAAGTGCAATGAAGAGAAATCAAAGACCCTTTTTTCCTTGTTTAAATGGGGAGGCAAATTCCAGGTATGAAGGAGCATGAGGCTGCATTTACTTGCTCCAACAAGGTCTCCTAGGACAAATGGTCTCTGAAGAAAAAATGTCCCTTTTCCTTTAATTTTCTGAAGCCTGCTTTCACAGTGCAAGAGTGTTAGAGCAGATGGGAGCCATGAAACCATGTCAAACAGATCAGAGACATGGAAAATTCAGTTACTTTGAGTAGCTGGGATAAGTTCCTTGTATAGTTTTAAAATCAGTTTTGGTAAGTGGTATGCTTTTAACTATGGGGGTCATATAAACTTCTCTTAAGTAAGCCAAATTGTTCTTGTTTGTTTTACAACTTAAAGGACAAAAAACTCAAAGAGCAAGAAAAGAAAGGGGAGATTCTTCACCGTCAGCTCTCAAAGAAAACTGAGAAAAGTCCAGTTTCATGTAGACAGCCTTCTTCCTGTCTTATCTCACAGATACAGAACACCAAGGCTCTGCTGAAGGACCGGAAAGTCACCAAGGCTGGAGGTCCAGAGAAAGGTGAGTGGGAGAAATGCCAGTGGTGTGCACGTGTGCATGTGTGGGCATGGCTGCTGTTAAGGAGATTGGCTTGTGCTTTGGGTGTTTGTTAGTAAACAGTGGTGGGCTTGTGTTCTCTGTCTGCTCTGGAGGTGGTGTGTGAGAGAGGGCTGGATAATGTAGGCAAACACTGAATGAAATGTCCTGAAGAAACCATGATGATGTTCCACAGTCATGACTCCTCACTGTTACTTCTCTTGTGATTTGACAGAATTTCCACAGTGTTTTTCAAAAAAGCTTTCTTTCCCTATTTATATGTATTATACAAAATCATCTGCACTTCATACTAGTGCTTTGATCAACACCCACTGCAGATCACTGACAATCCAAAGCTGGTAGACAAGCTTCTTCCCACTGGCAAATGATGTCTTTTGCTAAGAGGGGACTGAGGGGCAGCATGGGAAGAAGTTCCTGGCCCCCAAAGAGAGTTGGTAATGGTGGCATCCCTGGGAGAAGCAGGGGGCAGCAGCTGATGGTGGAGGAAGGGAAAAAAGGAAGCAAAGAGGAAGTGCAGGTGGGACTTCCAAACCCATCAAATTTCAGGCAACAAAAGGAGGGAGAAAAGCATTAGCAAGGAAAGTAAAAGATGAGACAGCCAAAGGAGAGCAGAGCATTAATCACACAGGGTAGGAGGCAGCCTGGGAGGGATGGGTAAGAGCTGCTCACAAAAGGAGGCAGAATTAAGGAGTAGAGGAAAAGAGTAGACAGTGGGGAGAAGTGGGTGTCAGTGCAGATATGGAGAGGAGACACTGGGGAGCAGGAAGGTGATGCAACTGGCTGTTAAATGAAGGAACTAAGTAAGGGGAGGTCAGTGTAGAGCAGAGGGGGGAAATACATCTACATAAAACATTCACTGTTTACTGACAGATGTGAGTGGTTTATTTAAAGTGGCAGCTTATAACAACTTTATGATTCTTCTTGTGACTTTATAATTTGTCATTTGTTTTCTACCTGAAAAAAAAAAAAAGTCAAAATGTTGCTTCTCTGGCAGCACAGACACCTCTGCTGCAAGGTAGCAGGAGTGATGCATTCTGTGAGTCCACAGTGCTGGTTAGAAATGAGACATACTTTTTGTGAAAAACTTTAAAAGCATTTTTTAAACGGTCATTTTGTTCAGATTTTGTTGTTACTTTTGGGAGAGAGGCACTGGGGGAAGTGATCCTAGTTCATTTTTTTTGGCTCTTTAGGTTTCTCCCTGCTTTTATGAACTGAAATCTGAAAATCATTCAGATCTTAGCTCAAGCATTTCTCTGCTCATGGAAACCAAGTTTTGCCATTTCTTAAATGAAGTGATCAAATAATTTTGAGCAGTTTTAGAAAGAAACTAGTCAGATTGAAGATGGTCTGCCTTTCCCAGACAACTCTCAATGTGAGTGTTTTCATCCCAAACATCCAGTCCACTCTCAACTCCTGCTGAGACCATCCCTTTCAAAAGAAATACATGTGATATTTGTGGCTGTGACCCAGGGGCTGGCAGACCTATATTATTTTGTATCCCTTTCAGATGGTTTGTGAACTCATGGACAGTGATTAACTGCTGGTCTCCTATTCTTTCAATTAGAGGGAACCTAGCAAAGCAGGTTCCTTGAATGGCTTTCCTTAAAGGCAGCAAAGCATGCTTTCTTATTACTAGTTTGGCATAAGTGAGTGCCAGCATCCTGTAGATGCCAAGCAGATCTCCACGAGCTGTTTTGTTTTACTGGGCCAAATCCTGCAAAGGTTGTTCCATTTATATTTGGTCCTTGCTGGGGGAAGATTCTCACTGAAGTTGATGCACTAAATCTCTTCCAATTGTAATGGCCTGAATCTGGCTGGTGCAGCCCCTCTATTTTTACATCTGTGAAACGAAGAACAGATTCTGTTCCAAAATGCAAGTAAAAAAAGATGAGGGATTAACTCACTGTTGTCCCGTGTGTCTTTAGGTATGTCAGTGAATACAGTGCACAGAGCCAGTTAAAACCATGCAAAGCTGTGCTAAGAGAAATGTGATACTTCTCAGACATGGCCTTAGAGGATATAATTAATACAAACAGCTGAAGACATCTGTGGTTTTCGACTTCATGTCTTTGTCTTAGTCAGTTTAAGCACTCTTCCTGCCTTTGAGGAAAGTGGCAGATAAATTACCCATGAAACAACAACGTAAGTATCAAATGAGAGCCAGGGAATTAGCTTCTGAGTATATCCCTAAAACCCTTTATTTTAGCTAGTGCATTTGTCACACTCTTCTAGAATTTGCACAAGGTGATGCTGGACTCTGAGAAGGCAATGGTATTAAATGTAATCTGCTCTTCTGGTTCCTTTTCTTCTTGCTTTATAGACTCCAGCAGTGGGGTGAGCCCTTTCCACGAACCCCTGGCAACCAAGACAGGCTGCATCACTTCCAGCTCCCTGGAGTACCTTGAAGTTCAGCAGCCACCCCCCAGAACCCCTCGGCTCCTCAAGAGGCAGGAGTCTTCACAGCAGGAGCCAGCCCGGATCGGGGGGCGGGCAAAGGACTCTCCTCTCATACTGAATATCGTGCACTCCTTTGAGTCAGTTGACAGAGAGGACCAAATAGACCAGGTTTCCCCCTCCCATCAGTACAGGATTTTAGGCTCACCAATGAATATACCTTACAAAAGCTCCAGTGAAAGGACACTGTCCCCACTTTTTCAGCCAGGGAGTACTTCCCCCGTCCACCCCACCCAAGTCTCTTTTACGTATGAAGAAAAAGCATATCCAGCAAAGGAAGAAGCAGTGTCCCCTACTCAGCTGGTTTCCAACAACCCTTTGGGCAGCCCTAACTGTGTTAAAAGCAGAGGAAGATTCCCCATGATGGGGATTGGACAGATGCTACGGAAGAGGAACCAGACAATGCAGTCAGTGAATGACAAGCCACTGGAAGCAAGGATGCCTCAGCTGCAGCAGATGAGCCCCACACAGATCTCCTTCAATGCAGCAGATGCTGTCAGTGGCCAGTGTTAGTCTGACATCCCAGGATTTACACTGCTGTTCTCTGGGACCTAACTTTTTTTTTTTACTTTTAACAAGAAGGGAAAGCCACAGGCATGTTGCTGTCACTGCATATTACACTACAGTGGTCCAACTAGAAAATCAGAGGTCAACCTGTAAGGAAGGCATCATCCTATATTTTAAAGTTGAAAGAAAAGGGCTTTGCTTGTGCCATGAAGAAATATTGGCATCTGACTGTACACTAAAGCTTGTCTTGAAAGAGCTCCATCAATATGTATTTTCACTACTCTCATCTAGTATTGCATCAGGTTGATTGGAAGAGCAGTGAGCATTAATGATTTGGTTCATCAAGGTGATCTGAGTGGTGCCATGAATGCTGGTTTCATCCAGGGTCTGTGGTAAGACAGCCCATGATCCATCTGCTTGTACCACACAGTACTTGGTACTGCTACAGGCATTGTTCATGTGGCTAGGCAAGTGGAGAAACTCAAGATGCTGTGTCCAAAGTCAACTTGCAAACAAGTACTGCCAAGAAGATTAAGTTGATAGAAGCTTGAATAAAGACACAAGTGATCTAAACTTTCAGAAAAAGTGGGAGGATTGGAAGTCAAAGGAGATTTTATGGTTAATTTAAAAGTAGCTAATAATGAAAAACTCCTAAAGAAAGTGCTTAACGATGTCACTCAGAAGAAATGTGATTATTTAAAACCAACTTTCATCACATGGAATTTCACCACACTGTTGCTCTCACAGGACATGTGTACAAGTGGATGCTTCATACAGTCATTTAGATTGCAACATGCTGTGTTAAAACAATCCGTCCACCTCCAATTTTCACAGCTGTACAAGTTCCATGGCACAGCTGTGTGTGGGACTGCATTAGCCCATTACAACAAGGCAGCACTTGACACACCTGAAGGCTTTTCTGAGAGACTGCAGTGAATGAAAAAGACTAATAAAGGACACATGAACCTGTACTGATGCCATTTTATACTGCAAGATTGGTAATGCAGTGGTTACCAAAAATTTGGTATTGTTTTGAGTGGTGACAGTTCTTCCTTCAAAGGCAACATGTTCTGCATACGAGTCTTGTTTTTCTAAGTAAATGATATGTCTGAGAAGTTGGCAACATTTTTTTTTTTTTTGATCTCTTTTTGTCTTCAAACCATTTCCTATAAATTAGAAGGTTTAGCCAAAGACGACTCTTTTCTTTTGTCTGCACCATGCTTGTGTATGTGTTTTTATGTATGAAACATCTCTACAAAACTTGTTCCTGTCTGGTTCCCAGCCCTGGCCCATGTGTGCCCCACTGCTACCTACCCACTTAACATAATTTCAAAACCCATGTAGCAGAGGTGGTGTTGTCTTCTTTGGGTTGATATTGATTTTTCCTCAAGACCATCAGTAGGGATCCAAACCCTATTTCCATCAATATTCTTACAAACAGCTTTGTGGCCCCATTGATTTGGTGTCTGTGTAAATTATGAGACTTACCCATTTGAGAAATTTTCCTTCCAGTTTCATGAGAAAGAAACACAGGGGCTCGGGGAGGAGGGACAGGCAAGGCAGGGGAGAAGATCCCCAGCAGAACCCATAGCTGAGCCATGCTCCCAATTCTCAGCATAGCACAGGCCTTACACCAAAATCTGCAAGAAAAAACATTGGACATCAATCCAAATACTGACATGACAGATAACTGAACTGTTCAGTATTTTGAATGCTTGCTGTCAAAACTAGCAGAGTGTGAATGCCCAGAGCTCCCTTCTCATCCCTGCAGATGGGACCTTCTCAATGCTCAAGCCTCCCATCAGTTTTCTACAGTCCATATGCATCTTGTACTCTTCAATGTAGTGAAGACACCCACCTCTGGGGTAGTTAAGCTGCCTGTAAAATAAGATACATAAGGATCCCAATGCAAAAGACAACCCTGAAGTAACTTCATCCATTTTCAGACTGAAAAATGTCATCTTCCATTTCTATAGAGCACCTGTACATCCCAGGAGTCTGTTTTAGCTCTTCCTGTCATTGAAAAAAAATCAAAGCATTTTCTTTTTCTTCATGTTAAGAACATGTTTGTGCTGCAAAGGGAGTGAGTGGGGCCACTGAAATCCTATCTTCACGTGCATTGGGCTTGCATACCTGAACAGATGGCAGATACTGACTTGAATTACAAACTCAGGTTTATTTGGAACCCAATAAAAATTTGGGGGAGGCAGGAAAGAGACGTGTATTTTTTGTGAAAACCCAGTAAATATGTGTAAGAATCAGAATGAAAACAGAAATGTTAAATCTTTTATTATATTTATAGAGAATATATGAGTACGACACTGCTAAAACAAACCATGTATCCAGCTTAGACAGTAGCTATGTACAGTCAAACTGCAGTGACCATAGAAGGAACTTACTGAAATACAGTAGTGAAAATTCCAGGGGAAAAAATGTATTTGTTATCATTATTAAATATATGTACTTTTTGAACAAGATTGCCATGGACTGCAGACTTTCTTTTCCTGGTCACTATGTAGAAAGGATTAGGTAAGTACAAAATCAACCAGCAAAATGGAGAGGTGACAAGAGGATTCCCAGCCTCTTTACTTTCACCCCTTGAAGACTATCCCTTTGAACCTGTCTGATGACTTGCCTGTAAACTTTGGGTGAACTAAAAGGCATGAGGTCAGATTTTTCTTGCTTAATATAAGCCTCTGTAAGTTGTGCATCTGGTCTTTGGTCATTATCCAAGCTCTGATTTTCACTCTTGGAGGTCGATGGGGATCTCCAGTTCTTCCCACCTTAAAACAGAGGTCCAAAGTGATGGGAATGAATTGGTCCTCAGCAACACACAGCTGTGTCCTGATACAAAGGAGGGAATAGAGTTGGCCAGTTCAGATGATAATCCATCTTTTAGACAGCTGTAGGAAGTTATCC
Organism: Corythornis vintsioides; assembly: GCA_025447755.1. Classification (NCBI taxonomy): domain Eukaryota; kingdom Metazoa; phylum Chordata; class Aves; order Coraciiformes; family Alcedinidae; genus Corythornis; species Corythornis vintsioides. The sequence goes on along the minus strand of JAOEGS010018323.1, from coordinate 34,069 downwards.
CGATATAAACAAAAACATTTGCTGATCATCTTTCTGCACCTCTGGAGTTAATTACTTCAAATTTTAGGGACTAGTCCTGCCTTTGCTAAGCTTAGCACAGCCATGCAAATTAAATTGACCTTTCAGCTTCAGCTGAACATTTCTGTTGTTGATCCCACAATTCTTATAAGTACTGTTCCTTCCTCCTACTACCTTAGTACAAATCTGTTTCTTAGAACAACTGATCCAAAGACCTCCAAAATCAGCTGAGGTCTTTTTCTGGTATTTGCAATAGGCTTGGCACAAATCCCATAATGAACCTGTTTGGCAGATCTTAAAATACACCTTACACTTCAGATTGTGCACTGAGGAAAAGAGCATCACTGTGGCTTTACAGAGCCTTTCTGAGATGCTGTTTATATTTAGAACTTAGTAGAGTCAATGGAGCAGCTGAGAAACACTTAAAGAGGGTTTTGCAACTGATCACTGGATAGCAGTTCAGGATCCACAGTGATAAAGTGATTTTGTTAAGGCCCTTCTACCTGGAAAAACAGGTGTCAACATTTATTTAGCAAGACAACATACCTTCTGTTAAAGGAGTTGGTCTTTGTACTTGTTCTGTAAATGGGCTGATAAATATTAACATTCCCAAGTATCCAGGTTTACAAATCCTAGAAGTAAGCATCAGTTTATTTACATACTTTTGTACTTGACATCACTTGATCTTTGCAACAAAATCACTTGGCATGTATCTGCAAAAAGGTTGGGCTGGGTTTGCAGGAGACATTCAAGTTTACAGTATACCAGTAAGATGCTTTCTCAGCCACTCAGCACAAATCTGCCCAGGCCAGTGATGTGGTTGTGGCTAATGTATGGAAGAAGTGAAAGGAGGGCAGGGAAGACTTAGTGGTCAGTCCAGCTTTGCTGTACTTCTGCTGGGCAGACCATGTCAATGGCAGAGCCTGAGACTGGTGGGTAAACTCTTGGTGTGCTACTGGGTCTAGGGCTACTGCTTGTGGTAAGGGAGTTTTTAACTTTAGTTTTAAAATTTGGAAGGAAGAAAGATTGCTGATCATTAATAACCTCAGGATAAAATCTGTGGCTCTGAAAGTACTACTGTATGGGTGCTTTATTAGGACAGAGCAGGCTGGAGCTCCTGCATTTGGGCTTATTTTGTACATTAGGTAGAGAAATCTAGCTTTAGATTGTACTCTGCTACATTCCAGTGTCCTTGGGTAAGTCCTATGCCTCTGCTCGTGGCTATGTGCAGCAATGGCATGACAGAAACCATCTCAGCAAAGACAGACATGTTTTGCTTTCTTTGTGAGTTAACACACTAATTATTAACTCAGACAAACAAAACCAGAGAGCAGTCAAAGGGAAGACAAGGAGTGGATGAGGGGCAACTCTCCCAAGGCTGTGGCTATCTGTCCCTTTCTTCTCATGCTCACTGCCCCTCCTCCAGCTCTGCTGACCTGTATCTGACCTCTCCCACCCTCAGGCTGGTTTTCCAACACTTCTCAAAGGAGGTTACCCATCAGAAAAATAATTAACTTATTTGCTAGGCTGGTTTTCAGCCCACATTCTTTATTGCATTGGAGAGGGGACAGAAGCACAGGAGTAGGATAGGTCACCCAGCTGGCCAGAGCAGTTCCTATGGCAGTTCAAGGTCCTGCAGAACTGCACCCTCAAGTGTTCTGCTTCCAGGTGGGACCTTTCCTGACAGCTCATAAACAGAAATCAAAGTCCTGCTTCTTCATTTGAATGTGATTACAAACTTCAGATGTGAAAGAGCACCCATCTGCATATGCAGGCTTCAGCAATGGGTCTGTCCCAGACTTCATAACGAAACTTACTCAACTTTTTACATCCTCAGCATTGGAGGCAGGAGAATCTCTGTTTCTCTTGTGGGAGAAGGAGGGCATGACAAGCTTGTGGAAAGGTGTCATTGCAGTTGCCAGGAATGGGGCAACACTCTGTCAGCACGTGGTGATAACTGTGACAGGTCACCAACATGTCTGGCCCAAATCTTTTGCAAGTAAATCTGAATGGTTTTAATCTATTAAAATTTCTGCAGCCTCAAGACTCTGCTAGAGGCTATGCCACATCTAAGCTAGACAGCTGGCTTCAAAGACACAGATGAAAACACATCTATCCTGCTGGGGCAGGGAAAGTGTTTAGGAATATAAAGCTGCCAATACAATGTAGCCTCGATGATGCTCTGTAGTAAAGAGAATTTTTTGTGCAGAAATAAGGCTAAAAAAAAGTATAGTTTAATTATTTTTTCTTCATAATGCAGTGCAATCTCATAAAATAAACATTTAAAAAATTAGTAGAAACTGCATAGAAATAGGGGAAACCTCAGCATTAAAGAAAGACAATTCATGCTTTATCAGTGGCTCTTGCTGTCCCAGACCTCTGTTAGGCCAGTTTTGATAAGTGCTTATCTTCTTTATTTTCAAAGGATGTGAACCAAGGAAAAACCCCATGATATTCTGGGGCAAACACACCACCAGTGGTGACATATGACCCAAGTCTGAGAACACAGATTTAAATAAAATGAGAATGAATCTTGTGCTTGTTCCCAAACTGAAACTAGTTGTAGCCTTTCCCCTTCCTGAGCTTGGAAAATAGCTGGTGATGCTTTTAAAAGCACGCCTTCTCCTTCCCAGCAGCTGTGTTTTGGGTTTCTCTGCTGAACCAGCAAAGCTTTCAGTACTTGCCCCACAACTTTCTGTTTGACTGGAGTATCTCCGTTGCAGTTTCAGGAGACAATACAACATCTGAAGGGTAGACAGGGAGCTGAAATGGTTGGTCTTTGCCAGGCAGGGCTGTCTGAAGACTGGCGCAGGCCTAGGCCGGACAGAGAAGCTGCAGAGGTGCTTTAAATCACATGTAGGTACCTGTGTTCCTAAGGGCTTAGGTGCCTCTGGATGCAAGCAGCAGGAGAGGGTGGGCTCCATAGTATCTCCTTTGGGAGATATTCCTCTTATAGGGTACATGTCATAGACAAAATTGCACTGTGGGACCATGAATAGATAATTCAGTGTGTCTGTCCTATCAAGGAACCACTGGGAAAGGGAAGGGGGGCAATAATTCAGGGTCTACATTGGCTGTCTTTACCTTATGTCTACAGTAATGAAACGGGGCAAACAGAGCCCCAGAATGGGGTAGGTTGTCTTGTGAATTCTAAGGACAATTTATTACCATGCCCCAAGGGCCCCTTTCACAGCATCTCATTTAAATATTTCATCCCTGAATGCATTGGAATGTCACCCCTCTGTCCTTGCCCAGCGACAGGGTAAGGAGGTGAACTTTCAACTGCACTGGAAGCTCTGCGTGGAGCTTCACTGATGGCTTAGCACCAGCAGCACCTGGTTAAAAACTGCTTGCCTTGCTCTCCTGGGGTGGCTCTGGATGCAGTTATTCATCACCACTGTTTCACAGTGTGCCTGTCAGATTGTAGATTCAGCTCCTTCAGAGCTGCTGAAATGTGCAGAGCATTTGATGCATAAATCCGAGCAGTTTTAAACCATGGTTGTTGTTCCCCTTCTCCTCCAGGACTGATGTCACTCTGACTGGCAGAGAGGGCAGGGATGGGGCAGAGCAGTGTGCACAAATTCAGCAAGAAGCTGACAGTGCTTTAGTACAGTTTCTCTCTAATCTGGCAAATACCACAGATACTCTGAATTTTCCTTTTTTTTAACAGAGCTGTGCTCTTTTCCAAATGGAAAAGATGACATATTTAGGTCTGCTCTCCAGAAGGATGCTTTAAACTACCTACAGCTGAGTGCAATCCTTCAGTTTGCCTGTGTTGAGGCACCAAGAAAGGACTCACATATCTAAGGTTTGTGCTAGTCAAAGCTCCAAGGCATGTTCATACAGAACCCTGAAGAACAGTGTCTAACCATCACACTGATCCTGCCCTCAGCCATAGGTTTTTTGTGCTCCAGTCTCTGAGTGAGGAGCTGGGCTGGCAAATGGCCTAGGGCTGTGATTAGGACATGTAACACACTTACTGTGTCTGTAAGTGACAGCTAAGTGCTCCCTCCCCTGCCCTTAGCCCAGGTTTTTCCTGGGTCATGTTCTTGCATTTCAGATTGTGTGCCAGAACCAGGGAGGACCTGCTGCTCTCCAGGCCCTGAACACCCAGACGTGCCCTAAAGATGCAGTGTTTCACTCAGCAGATTTTATCTTCCTATGCTATTACAGCTGTCTGGCTTCTGGTCCAGACATGACTGGGAGCCCTGACCTGGAATCATGAGGTCTGGCTTCACACACCCCCATAGACCTACCTTGGGACCCTGTGTACCTGCAGGTCCCACTGATTTCTTTGCCCTTTGAGATAAGCCCCTGAACGAGCCATTGTAAGGCTTTCCATACAGTGCCGCTTCCCATGAGGTTAAAACTCTCCATAGTGTGACAAATAGGAGACCCTCCAGGCAAATACGAATCCAGTCATTCCTCCAAAGAATGAGCCCTGACTCCCAACACCTCCATAAGTGACAGAGGCCTGATCCATGTCATACAGACTCTTCTGTTCCAGAAAATCCCACCAATCCTCTTTGCCTTAAGGTGCTGCACACCAGTAAGAAAAAACAGCTCTTTCCAAAAATGCTCCCAACACCTGTTGCTTAGAGCTCAGCTCAAACACTGATCCCAAACTGGTGACTTTACACCAGTCTCCATAGTGATTAATTGTACCTTCGCAGACAGGGCTTTGTGACTTGTCAGGGAAATCGGATACAGCAGCAGAAAGCCTCCTTGCTTGTAATAAACTGGGGAGAGACGCATTTGATTCAGCTGACCTGCTCTGTTACCATTGCTGCTCCTCAGCCTCTCCAGGTTGCACTGTGGAAAGTGCACAGGGCTGAGGCAAAGATGGAGAATTCCCACTGTAACCCAAACAAGTGATCTGATGGAAGACAACACTTCCCTGCCTACTACACCTGATCCAAATGCATAAGAGATGAGGAGGAGCCAGCTGACAGCACTAGAGGATGAAAATCCTCACAGTGTTCACTGATGCATGTGCTGAACAATCCTTCCAGGAAACAGGGATGTGGCATCCACCTGAGCCCACTCACCACCTGTTCTGTGGGATACTTGTGAGAACTTCTTATGAGAATGATTTAAGGATGGCCAAACATTGCGAGAACTTCTTATGAGAATGATTTAAGGATGGACAAGCAATACAGGGAAGAAAAGATGTGGTAAAACAACTATCCTCCACTTTTCCTGTCTTTGCAGATGCATTCTGGGAGAGCCTAGCATCTGTGTACTCAGGCAACTGCTCCTCTTTCCAGCCCATCCTCTTCTCTGGATATTTTCTGCTTCTCAAACTGTGGTTGCCAACTGAGCAGCTTGCATGGACAGTAGCATCTTCAGCAAGCCCTGTCTCATCTTTATTCAATTACCTGCAATCCTTTTTGAATGAAGACACCAAACCCCTAGCTCATGGCCCGATTAGAAAACCAGTGAATTACCTGGGCATCCCCCATTAGAAGTACAGGATTATATAACAATAAAACTCAGCCCAGTTAAAGGCAGGCTGACATATTGGAAACAATTTTTACAAGCGTTTTACACTGAGGATCCTTACCTCCAATCCTTACAGGCATGTGAAACAAAATCTTAAGTCAGTTTCTGAAAAGCACTGCGGCTTGTATTTTGTGTTCAGGTGATTAGGAACAAGAAGTCAAATCACCAGCAATTATCCTCATCAGTCCTGGTCTCGAGTCCCAGGCAGCACCATGGTGACAGCATTGCTTAAACCCAGGTACTGGAAATAGGATATAGCTGTGTGGGGAGGTTTTTTCATCTTTGAAAGGAAAAGTAATTGGTGCATCAGAGTGACTGCAGCAGAGAAGAGCTACCAACTATACAATGTTTTTTGGTAATTAGTAATCTGAGGGCTACAGTCATGTTTTTACTCTACATAAGTTTTATTGTACATGAATATATAACTCACAAGTGAGTGTCTGTTGCCCGATACAGGCACAAGGTTAAGTCAGAGCAGGCAGGCTTGCAACATCATTAGGTATTTTCTCTCACTGTGCTATGTCTGTCTTCCCCAGACATTTCTAAATGGTTGGCCAAGCTCAGCTGCAGCTCCCATGGATGCAGCAGTTGCAGAAATCACATTGTTCCTATAACTTTTGTGAAAATACACAGGGAGGTAGAGAAGGGAGCCATTGCTTGTCTACCCACAGAGAACGTCTGCAGGTTGCACTCAGCTCATACAGAAACCAGAATACTTGCTTAGGATGTAGTTGCTGTGATCACCACAGCTGTGGGAGAGCTTCAGAGTTCGTCCCACCACAGGTTTCATGGACCCAGAAGATGGAATTGGTCCGTGGGAGGCTTGGCTTAATTACTCCCTCTGCTCATGCAACTATTCCTTTTGTCATGCAGTGGTACCTCCCTCCTTCCCCCATTGAAACGAAACCAGCTACTTTCAAGTGGCTATTAAGTCTGTCACCTCAGTCCTTCTCAAATCCCCAGCAAGCATCAAGGGCTTTCCTTTTTCTCACTCTTTTGTTTAATTCAGGTTATAAAAATCCTTGTGCACAACTTCTTCCCAGTCTATGTTGTATAAGTTTATTCCTTAGGGACCAAGCAACTGTGAGGCTATAAAATGTATCCTAGGGAGGTGGTTTTTCCACTGAGGAAGAGCCATGCTTCTGATGGATAAAGAGATAAGATAAAATCTAACTAATGCCTTCTCTGTTGCTCATCAGGCCAGTAACTTGGATGCCTGTGCTGATGTTGACTAGCACAGGCTGCAGGAGACATTCATAACTCATATATTCAGCTCATTAAATTAGGCAGTGAAGTTTTCTCATTCAGTGGGGAGGGGCAGGTTCCTTCTCTGAGTCAGCTGATAGAGAAGCACGACTGAATGATCTGTGTTTGCCCTGGGAAGAAGGCAACCAGTCTCTGCTGACTGAGAAGGCAGCTGAATACCTTCGTATGTATATCTTCAGAGAAGTTGCAGCTGTGGTAAGATCTGCTGCTTTAGCAATGGTGCATCAGGTGCACTCAGGCTCCCATTCAACAGACCTGATCTGCAGCTTTATTCCTCAATGTTGTTCTGCATAAGCAGTACAAAAATAGCCCTTCTTTCAGTGAAGAGCCTTTCCAAAGATGACATGCTTGAATAAAGGTAAATGGGAAGGGATGGAGGGAAAAAGCTGTTATTTATTCTACATTTGCTTGTCTTCTAGTAGTTTGTATTTTTTCTCATTTCTTTGGGATGGAGAAAGGGGAGAAGTTTGTCAGGACTTGGATGAGCTGCTAGGAGCAGCAATCTGCAGAGACTAGGGGAAGCCAAGGTTGGGGAAATGGATCCTGACAGCCAACTGAGACACCAAAAACATCATTTATTTTCACATATGAGACCAGAGTACCTATAAGAAAGAAAGACACACAAAAAACCTCACTCCAAAGCACAAAGACTATGAACGAGGCAATGGTCCTAACAAGAGTTTTCTCTAAAAGGAAACCTAATGATGATGGATGCATCATCTCTATGACTAAACATCTGTGCTCCTGCTGATAGACATCTTCCAAAGCAGAAAGGCTGGGTTTCTCCCACACACTGGCGCCCAGTAACACGTGAAACCCAGACTCCCTCCTGTCCCTTCCCCTAGAAAGGAGCTGCATACACACTGAATGCCAACAATCACTCTGCCTTACAGCAACAGCCTAAGGGAACAGCATGGGGTTTGCTGGGCAACAAACATCCTGCTGGCACATTATCCTTCTGTGAAGTGTCAGGCTGATGACCCAGGGACAGTGCTGTTTTATAGCAGTCATTCCCAAGGAGAAAAGCCAAATCTACCAAATTTGGCCCCCCTCAAAGGGCAGTGGGATAGCAGTCCTTGAATTATCTTCCAGTGTAAGCAGAACTGATGTGTCTTTAGGCTACAGGATCATCCTCCCTCAAACCAGAGAGATGGGCACTTTAAAAAAAAAAAAAAAAGAAAGTAGCAAAATAAATACAAGTATTTTTAGCTCAAATCCCCAGCTGAAGGAAATCAGTGGTGCTTCACTGAACTCAGTGGAGTTAAGGTATCATGGCTCATCACAGTAAGGGACCAACATATCTGATCTTGACTTCAGGTTCTGACCCAGACTCAAATCACTGCAGATTTTGGTTGTGGTTTTGTTTGGTTTATTTTTAAACCTACTTCCTTCAAGTAATGATATAAAAACTAGTTTACACAAATAATAAAGATTAGGAATGGCTCTTCTAGATAAGGAAGTAAAATACTTTTACCATGCTTGTCTCTCCTTTTGATCCTCTCTCCAATTTGTTGCTGATGCTAATGGTTTTAGTGGGTTACAATGGTCTATGTACACAACTAAAGGCATCACAGGATTTGGCAGGACTCCTGATCTTCGGTGGTTGGTGTTGTTTACATACATGTGTTTTGATGTTAACATTGGTGAACATCTGTGAAAATGGTTGCTTCTGCAAATTTGAGAAAGTTCCTGATTACTGTTTTTTCCCCTGTAATTTGTGCAAATCATCTATTTATTATATATGAGGTTACATTCTATTTTAAAGTTCAAGACTTCTGCTGGAGTGCCTTAGCTAAAAGAAGAAACTGTTAGTTGTGTCAGCCAATGGTATCACCACTCATATGGCAGGGCCCAGGGAGAGGTAAAAGGGGGAGGGAAAGAGGGCAGGGGGACTTGAGACATAGCAGCTGTGGTTATCTGTAGGAAGCAGCATTAAGGAAAGAAGAACAGACACAGGCTGTAAAGTGTCTCCAAGTGAAAAGCATACTGCTAGAGAGACAAAATTCAAGAAAAATACATGGACAACCAGAGCAGGGAAAATTGCTGCTCTGTTGCTAGGTGATAGATCTGTTATCATGCTAATGACAATGAAAGATGATACTGGTACCAATAAAGCATCTTTCATCTGAGAATTACCATACAGCAAGGATGTATTATTCCCATTTACCAGAGGCAGAGACAGAGATGAATTGATTTGCCAAAGGTCACCTAAAGCAGCACTGACAGATTTCAGAATAAGAAATTGTCCTATTTTGGTTCTATTAGGCCAATGATTGCCATAAAACATTTATTTGCAATCAATCCCTCCCCCCTCCTCTCATCAATCACCCTCTTGTCCCTCTCTCCTGAGGGGACATCCTGCTGTCTTGTTTGTATTTCTCATCCTGTTTAGATTACAAGATCTTCTGGCCTTGGAGTGTAGCTCACCAGTTAGTAAAGGGCAGAGCAAATGCATAGCCCAAGCTGTGCTGTTTTGGGGCTGCATGAACAAGTTGAAAGTACAGGGCCCAGCAGGACATAGCAGGTGTACAATATAAGACTGTATTGTGAGCCCCACGGTGACTCTAAGTGGGCTGTAATCTTGGGCTGCAGCTCCTTCATCAGCAGCCTGGTGCACAAGCTCCCTGAGCCCCTACTCTGGTGGCAGGTCTGGTATCTGCCAAACTCTTGAGCTGCCTTAAGAACAGGGTTGCTTTTGCTTGGAACATAAGGCGAGGAGTCCTACACATCTGGCACTTTCCTCGCTCACTTGGGAGTAATGTGATAGGCTTCGTCTAAGATGGTCCAGGTTTGCTGGCCCTTCCTTGCTAATTTATGGCAAAATAATTGTGCTAAACACCTGTTTCTTCCAGATACTCTGACCAGGAAAATTCCACTCACAGATCCTCACTCACAACAGCTGTGTGAACTCCGGGTGAAGAGCTTCTAGGTTGCCCTCATCGTTTCGTGTTAGACACTTTCTCACACCACAGCCTGTAAAATAGCAAGAGGCTGTGTGAAGAGAAATGCAACTGTTCTTCAACCCACTTAATAACAACTCTCCCTCACTATCTGCACAGCTCTTCCCAATACTGGGCTCCTCTGGAATGAATCAGTAAAGGTGTGAGTCAGGCATAATTTTTTCTGTCATTGTTTCCCATTAGAAATCGTGAGGGAAACACAAGCGAGCCTAAATTCTAGTGCTTGTAGGAAAATAGCATTTCTGATTTCCACTTGAAGAACAGAGCTTCCATGATGACGAGGAGCAGCCTGCAATTTCTTGATGAGCTGATGTAGTCTAGCAAGGACAGCATGGTGGGAACACAGCAGGGATGCCTATAAGAGAGGTTTTACTCTGAGTCATTGTTCCCTCCGGGGTCTGGGCTGAATGCATATCCCACCAGGTGTTTCCTATGGTGCTTCCAGAGGCACAAATCCAGCAGATCCTGCTATCTCTAAGAGGAGTACTGGGACCCTCATAGGTATGAAAACTGGGCTTTTACAATCTTTGTTTCCTGTTCTTTATATGTAAAATGGGGATGCATCTCATTTATATCTGACTGTTGCTGTGAAAATTTAGCTGGTCTTTCTATAATACAACAGAGACTCAGATTGCATTCACAGTAGGTGCTAAGTGTTTTTATGCCTCTTCTCACCCATTTTTTTCCTACTTTTCAGAGTCTTGGCAAATTTCCTTAGACTCATGCATTTCAGCACAGGAGGACACAACTTTGAAATAAGTACAGAAGCCATGCATCAGCTTTGTGGGTTTTGTTCAAATTATGTAAAAGACCAAGACAATTTAAAACCTCAGGTCATGTCCACTATCTTGTTACAAGACAATTTAGTTAGGGGCAAGGACCTTCAGGCACTGCCCTAATAAAATATACCTTGCAGCCAAGCTCTCTTGGCAGCCTACACTTTCCTTTCACAGATGCCTTCTTCACCTCAAGACAATAGCAACTCCAGCCATCTCCCTTTCTTTACTCAAACCCAAACCACAAACCTGACACTGATGACCAACATTGATCAAGGTGTCCTAGACATGGTAAAATTGAAACCTAACTCACAGACAGGTTCTCTTGGCACTATACCTCCTCTGAATAGTTCCTTTCCATCTCCAAGTCAGCTGCAAATATAGATTGCCTTTCTTCCCCAATGCAAGCCCTCCTAATCTTACTTGAGGGGGTGCTTTTGGATGTGGACCTCTAGATATCCCATACAAAAAGTGTACCCAAGCTCTCTTGCAGACACCTTTCCTAATGCATACAAAGATTGCACTTCTATACTTTTATTCCTGATGTTCATTTTTTTCATAGATGCTGAATAGTCTCACATGAAGGTCAAACTCTCTGCCTGCCTTTCTGAACTCTGAGATAGGGTTTTGTTGTCCATACCACTGAAGTTCTGGGCACCTTGGCCCTGACCATCCCTTCCTATCCTGTGTTTCCACTTTTTTAACTGAAATGTATATCTGTCACCAGCTGTGAAGTTTGGCTATGAAATTTTAGGCTGCTAATTTTTTTTTTATATACTTATAAAGCTATAAATTCTATTTTAAGGTGAAACCAGTGAACTGAAAGGATAGAACTATTTTTAACTGTATGCAGCTCTGTGTATGTAGAGCAACACCAAAGCTGGCAGAGCCCACAAGTGTTGATAGCCTTCCAAGCTCGTTGCTTGCATCTGCTGTGAAAACAGAGAATGGGGGTAAATATCTTCTGGGAAAACAGAGGCAGAGGCAGGATTTTATAGAGCTCTTGAGACACAAATGAAGGTCTCAGAGTGTATCCTCCATGTACATATCTGCTAACCAGGGTCATTGGGACTTGGAAAATCTGGCACTTTTCTTTGGGAAGACCACATGAGCCGTGAGAGTCACAGAGCCTGAAATTAAAATGTTTATTTAAATATTTGGGCAGAAACAAAGAGAAGAGGATTTTAGAGGAAGGAATAACACATGCCTGTCCCACCTAAAACCCTGTGAGAAAGCTACTTGTTGCTTTAATATGTTACATGGGTAGCTGGAATGCATGGAAGACTTCGTGAAGGACCAGTGAGGGATATACAAAGAGTTGTGCAAATACTCGTGATGAAGATGGTTCCTCTCCCAAGGATCCTGTAGCCTGCAGCAAACAGAGAAGGAGAGGATAACAAGGAGTTAATTTTAGTTACTGTGATAAACCAGCTTCTCTGCATCCAGAAGTTGTGTCTACTTTTTCAGGCCCTGAAAAAAGGAGCATTTATGTGGGAGTTAGGAGGAAAAGTCTAAATTAGTTCAACAGATGCTTAGAGGGTATTTCCCCTTGGGTACCATGGGAAAATCAGGCGAGCCTGTTTGTTAATACAATGCATGTAGTTATGCTCATAGTTATCCTCAGAAGGTGGAAAATGACCCATCAGCATCAGTGAGGTGGGAGGCTGGGTAAAGGCTGCCAGGCACCTTGTGTGTGACATGGTGAAGACGGATGGCCAGAGGGTGGGCTAGATCATACGTTCATCTCCCTCAGATCCCCACAGGGACTGTGTAATATATCAGTCTGCTTTGCATCAAACAACTGTCTGACAACAGCCTTCCTGAAAGCAGGGGGGAAAAAAAAAGCAGAGAGACCTTAAAAATCAGGCACTGGCTCTTGCTTTTGTCAATAGCTCTTGTCAAAGCCCATTTGTCAGAGGCTCTGCAGGCTGTCATGTCACATGGCTCAGCACCCATGGCTCCTCCACTGTCCCACAATAACCTTTCACAGCAGATGAAAGACTGAGCCATTTTTCCTCCCCATCTCCTTGGGTTTTTTTCTTTATCAACCAGTATTCATTTATTAAACTGTAATTCATACAGTAGACATTCCTATGATTACATGAACGTACTAGCTTTGTAGATCATGACGCAGTAGGTCCAGATCCACCCAGGTATAAAAAAAGTCCACAGCAATAATACATCAACAAAAGATACAATAGAAAAATCATTTCAGTGATTGCATGGATTTAAAATGCTGCCACTTGTTTCATGAATTTGTGTTAGCCTTGCATAGCCACACACACATCAGGCTGCCTTGAAAGAGATCTGAAAGGCATTATGGTCTCAGCTTTCCCAGCAAGTGATTGCCCCTGGCAAATGTTTCTGAATCCAAATGTCTTCTGTCACCAAAGCCTCAAAAAATCCCTCCACGGTACAACATGACTGTGTGTGCCTCTGGCTGATTTTTCCTCTGTTTATTTTTTCTGTTTCAGATCCTCATGCTATCCTGTTTGATAGGTATTATTCAAGCATAGTGATATCTTCTGTTAATTCTGCACTTGACAACAGAATGTGATATTGCTCTGTGTTTGTCATATTTTTGTTACTTATGATGGTAACCTTTTCCTTGGAAGAGGAAGGATGGCATTTCCAATGGCTTGTTACAATTCAGATGTGCTGTCTGTCTCCATCCCTAGTGCTTCTTCCTCATCCAGAATGCAGACCCACTTTGGAGTCTTCCCTGGTCTTCTTAACTTTGACTCTCCTTGCTACAAAAGCCAGCTCAGCCATAATCAGAGACATGGATGCACAGTCCCTGATGGTCCTGAACAGCTTTACTTGGGACCCCCATGCACACCCCTGACCACTGGAATCCCATTGGACTGTCTCATGGTCACCTTTTCCCAGTCCTGTCCCCTGGCTCACTCACTGAGCTCTCTGGATAGACAAAAAGAAAAAGATTTCACACTTTATCATGGTTTGTACAATACTGAAAATCTTGTTGGGAGACCTGGCTTTCAGCATTTTTATTTTCTTTCCCTTCTGCTCATTCACTTACAAACATGCTTCCACTTTTTCAACTTTGTCACTAAAGAGGATGGAAAAATTACTCCCATGTGATGGGGGTAATCTAACCCAGTGAATAAGCAAAGCTGTTCATTATCATCTCACTCTCACTGGTCCAGGACACTGTGTCACAGGGTGGGTAACACAGAGGAAGCTTTCAGTATGTCTAAAATCTGCTTATCTCTCTGATGAATGGTACAGCAACCTCCAAAGTTGCTATTGGTCTTTTTTCTGTCATCTTACCCCCTTCTGGCAGGATACGATTCTTGCTCAGAAAACATCCCTAACGCTGCAGATTAAAGAACAATTCCCCCAAGTTCCCTGTTACCTCACCTGGGAGCCCAACTCTCCCACAAATCACACAGAAACCAGAGACAAACTCACCCTGATTAGTTTTATAGGCGCAGCAAAATCTCTTTCCTTATTAAACAGCTGAAGCAGCACTCCCATGCTGTTCCCGTCCACTGTAATCCCTCTTGACTAAAGGCTGCCAAAATTGCACGAGTCTTCCTAGAAACCATCAAGCAGGATCAGCTTGACCCCAGCCCCCCCTCGGGACTGTCCCTCCACTGGGATTGGAAGCTGAGCTTCCTCCAGCAAGGATGGACTTGCAGGCACTCCTGTGTGCACTGAACGGTTCCTCTGGTTCTGATAAATACCAGGGCTTCGGGCCAGTGCATTTGTACTCTTGCTACAGGGGATTTCTCCTGCCAAACACTCCACACACTTACATAATTTATGTGCTGCAGCACAAGTTGGAAGTCAGTCAAGTCCTTTGCTCCTCATCCAAAAAATGAGAAGCAATGCACTGTCCACCTGGCTGAGTGGTCACAAATGGTACACTGCAGTGATTTGCAGGTCAGGGAGCTTGTGAGGCAGCTGGACCCTTTCCAGTGCCTTTTGGCAGTACAAGATAGAGTGTGTGGGCCTGGCATGTTGCATGGAGCTGGCCAGCTCAGCAAGGCAGCCCTCACGTGTGAAGTGGGGAAGCCAGGGTAAGTGCTGTCGAGGCACTCCCCCAGCTTTCCTACAGCAGATTGGTAGTTCAGCTATTGCACAGCTTCCAAGAGATTATGTCAGCATTGCTCTCTGAGAGGCCTAGATGGACATGGAGCAAGGCTGGTGAATTGGCAATGTGGCTTTATGCTCCCTTGTTTACCAAAATCTCTTCAACGTTGTATACCAGGGTCCTGTCTGTAGCTCTGTGATTTTTTGTTGAGAAATCCAAGTGAATTGTCAAGTGCCTTATTCTGCTGAAGGCCAGAGGAAAGCTCCTGCTGACTTCAGTGTGCTGCTCACTGTCCTCCACTTGCTCTATGTCCAGTGTATGGAAGGACATTAATCAGGTCTTCTGGGAAGCCACCAAGATCAGCAGGAAGCTGAATATGTTCCTGATTAATATTGTTTTCCTTGTTATGCTCATAGCCAGTCTTGGTAAAAGCTTTCATTCAGCAGCTAATTCTTAATGGCTGACATTAGGGTTACCCATAAAACTGAGAACTTGGTGTTTAAACCTGAGAGGATTTTCCCAACACTGGTGACACATTATGAAGGTCTGCTTTGTCTAATTACTAAGGTCTACTGTGCAGAGAGTGTTTATTGCCATCGGAAGAATTCACTCTGGAAACTCACTCTAGAAAGGAAGAGTTCTTATTCTGTTGATTTAAATTATTTATGAAGTCTTAGTCTCATAGACAACAAACATGCAGCCCATAAATTGTATTTTCTCCCATGCAACTTCTGCACAACACACACAGACATGAACTTGACTGCTGAGGGAAAGTGGAGCATGTTCCTGTTATTGTCACGATCATCTTAATGGCAGAATGGGATTTGGTTACTCCTAAGCATGCTATAAATACAGCCAGCTGTGAGAGCCAGATCCAGACCCAGAGCTGCTCCTTGGGGTGTGTGCTTTTTCCTTCAGCTCACAGTAGGAAAGAGGGGCCAGCAGCAAGTCTGAACCTTAAATTTCCCTTGAGTTTGAATGTATTTGTGTCCACAGATGAAATCATGCTCTCACCTCGGTTATACATAAACAAGGGCTAGACTTTCATTATGAATTGGGACTTGAGCTTTCCTCAGACTTGCTTCTGCTCTGAACTGACTCCATTAGGAAACACAGATTAATTCATTAATTTTGTCCCTCTGTACCAAGGGGAAGAACTGCAAAGTTGCTTTGAGCCACAGCTAAGGACATGTCCTGTCATTGCTATGCTGAAGATTGGATCAAGACCCTGCCAGGCTCTGAAACCTAGTCACAACCCTGTGCATTTTACAGTTAAATTAATTTTGACATACATATATTTGATACCGATCCATATATATACACACATGCATATGTATATATACACAGACATAGTAAGGGGAAATGAAAATATGCCATGTCAGCTTCTTGGAGAAAGACATGTTAATGTACGTAGGAAACTCTGTACATCTCCTGTTTCAGCAAAGCCAGGCTGCTAACTGAACAAGCCACCTCAAACAAAGAACCTCTAGAAGCTCTTAAAAATCACAGAAGTGGTCAAAGGCCCTCATGTCTTATTATTTCCAAACACACGTTCGTAATTTCAGTGGACCAATCACTTTCTGACTGATTGATTTCACTTCTTTGAGGCACCACACATCTGGAATTATTCAGGATGTAACTGTATATAACACTATGATAGAATATTTGTTCCATTTAGCTTTATTCCCTATGCTTACAAAATCTTAGAGGAACTTAAAATACTCTTAACATTTGTGTATACATGTTGGCATTTTTGGTTTATGCATCTGAACAACAGCATAAAAATTCTATTAATATAATGCCAAATGGAAGATTGACTCTATACACAGATGTCAGGAGAATTTAGATTTAATACTATTGCAGGATTTTTAGTATTCTCTAGGTCTCCTTAGCATCCCCACATTTTTATATCCTCATTTGCTCAGCTCAAGATTTCATGGCAGGATTCAGCTCACTGAAGTCAACAAAACTTTGCTTGTAGAGTTAGGGACTTATTGTAAATAACAGTGCCACAGACTCATCCCATGATCACATGCTACATCCCGTCCAGTTTGTCTGTCAAAGAGCTTAGTGAAAACAGTGTTGTTTTAATAGACAATGATGCAAAACACAGATTATTTATAGAAGAACAGGAA
The DNA here is from genome assembly GCA_025447755.1 of Corythornis vintsioides. Taxonomy (NCBI): domain Eukaryota; kingdom Metazoa; phylum Chordata; class Aves; order Coraciiformes; family Alcedinidae; genus Corythornis; species Corythornis vintsioides. The sequence goes on along the minus strand of JAOEGS010018323.1, from coordinate 17,355 downwards.
GAGAAAAATATACACAGACCCTCTCTCCTGTGGTGAGTTAGGGTTAGTTTCTGCATGGTTAAAGCTGAACAGAAAGGAAGGAAAAGGGTGTTTTCACTTGCTACAGATTTTGTGAGGTGAATGAGGACGTCATGGTATTTGTTTGGCTTGTGTATTGAGGGAAGACAGATTGCTCATACCTTGCTATTAGGATTGTTTGGATTCCCCAGTTTGTTTGCTGAGTGGCACTTCGGAGGACAGAGAAACCTTCCTGAGCTCCAGCCTTCATTAAGGATAGAGGAAAACCATAACTAGACAGACACTCCAAAATTTTTTTGAATTTGTCAGATTGTTCAGATAGATCTGTGTTAGAGAACATAGTAGTACAGTTATTTTGGCAAAAAACAGTCTTCATCAAACCCTATTACCAGAACAGAGGGCAAACACCCCACAGCTATTCAGCCTTTTTACAGCTGATGGGGTCTCCCACTGCAAATTGAAGAAGTACAGGAAAAGGGATTATTCCTTTTTTCTTGGTTCTATTTTGAAAATATTTGATTCACATTTAAATAAAAAGTTCAGCAATTGTATATAATGCACATCTGCAGCAACCTTCTATTTAAGTTTGTTGACTGTTCAAGCTTTTGCCTTTCTTTTTATAGTTCTCTTGGTAGCTTCCTTTACCTCATTAGGCTTTTGAATTTTGAAATAAAAACTTGATGTTTGACTCCTCTGTCTTGTGTTTGTTTTTAAAGCCCCTTTTGAGGACATTAAATCAAGATCAGAGCCAGTAGCATTCTGCTTTAGGAGCACAGAGTGACTATTTAAGGTGTTTGGGACCTCTATATGATCATTTATCATAACATTATTCCAGTTCAAATGTTTAATTATAGCATATTTTCAAATCCCTTTCCAGAAGCTCTATAAATACCTCAGCAACATCTAAAGACCAACTTAGCTGCTGATAGCTAAAACCATCTTTTCACAGACTGGCCTTTGCTTTCTCTTCTGCTAAAGAAGATTCTGTTTACGTCTGTGTTTTGCACCTAGGAGCTCAAAAATGTTGGGTCCTTTCTTTGCTTGGCATTTGCTGAGTGTCACCAGGGACTGCCTATCTTACTTACTTACCTTTCTGAGAGTCTAATGCCAAGTTTTGTCCTACTTGAACAACTTAGCATGTGTGATGCTTTCTCTTGGGCCTGCTCTTAGTCTATTCTTTCTAGTAATTTTCTGTGATTTTTCTGGTCAGGCATGTTGCACCTGGCAGGTGGAACACGTCATCCCATAGATTTTAGAAAATGAGAGATATTTGTGCTGAACTGCAGAATAAGGAGAAGAAATAACCATTGCTGGAAAGCCAAAATATGAATTTGTTAGAGTTAAGGATGACACCATCTCTTGGCCCTATTTCAACTGGCTCTTTTCCAAGACCACCCATTGTCAATTCTTGGTCTACATGATTGGCCAGCACCCAGCAGACTTGCTTTAAACCTCTTGCTCATTTTTGCTCCCCAAACCTCCGCCTGACAAATAGCTTTAAAATTCCCATCAGTAACTCTGCAGTTAACCATAACAGTGAAGGCAGGTTCCCTTTTACACGTGCATTAGCTGACCTGGAAAGAGCACATGTAATAATTCAAGAGCTGTCCATTTTGGTGGTCCATGCCATCTTTGAAAGGAGGCCCCAGTTTCACTTGCTTCTAGAAATGCCACCTGATAAGCTGCAATTTTCCAAATTACTCTACCTTGGTGTTGTGCATTACAAAACCACTCTGCTTGGTGAATAAAATCCTAGAAGAGCCACTACAGCAGTGATAACAAATGGAGCTATGAGATGCTGTAGCAGATCTTTCATGTAGCTGGGAGGTCCTATATACTCCACTCTGAGCAGAGAGCCAGGAGAAAGCTTCAGAGGAGACACAACTTCTGGGGCTCAACTGCTGCATGATGGGGCAGGGTGAGACTGGGCAAGAGGCTGGATTTCAAATTTCTGCTGCCTTCAGTGAAGTTTAGAATCTAATCTTTTTTGTTTTACCTCCCAGTTAAAAAATCTGTCTTTCCATCTTGGTGTCACAGCATCAGCAAACGCTGGAGGACATTAGCTTGCTCCTTAGCATATGGCAGTGACTTTGGTATGTACAGTTGCCTGATTGCAATTAGAAGCAATTTCTATTTCTTCTTAAGTACATTCAATATACGACCAGATATATACACCCAAGATTCCAAATCCTATGGTGACTTTCAAACAGCTCTAGGTTATTTGACTGAGAGTTCCCAGGACTGAGACATATATAGGTACAGAAACATTGAAAATACAAACACAGACTTTAAATACTATCTAGAAGTTTTATTGTTGTTTTTGTATTGCTTTAATGTTACTCTGTATTTAGAGCACATACAACTTTGAAAGATGTAAACCTCCCAAAGCTGCTGACTGAATAGAGGATTTTTCATCCCCATTTTGTTGGCTATTTGTTGAAGGTTTTAAGTTGTAGGCAGAAGAGATGTGGACCAATGTTTTCTTTTTATAAACAGCTTTGGAAAAAAGTCAACTATTCTACTGGATATTCACTTACCAAAATAAGCACATACAAGTTCAGGCTGCAGTTACTGCAGAAAGCTTTCCCTGTCAGTCCAAACTCTCCTTTTTCAGTCTTCTTTCTTTTCTGTACTAGCCGTGACTAGGACCTTCTTAAGGCCAGGTATCTTTATCCAGCTGTGAGTTTAAGTTTGCACAACAGGACATGCTGTCATCTATTTAAATCAGGTGCATGCAATGCCTATATACAAGTTGTACATTTATTTTTCATTCGGCCTTGATAACAATTAATAGCACAGTGTGTCAAGGAAGCCTTTCCCATTAGTAGCATGAGGAAACCATGACAGCTGGATTCCAAATCACAGTTATTAATGCATAGGTATATAAATAACACAGCTTAGCTCCATATGCTACACCCAGCTCTGGTGCCTTCCACAGTGGAAAACTGGTAAGTGCAACAGGAGGGCCCACAGGCTGCTGGGAGGGATACTTGCAGACCCTGTATGGACTACATACATCAGACTCTGTGATGCAGGGCTGTGCACAGGAGCTGATGGGGCTCAGCTTCCCTTGGGTGTATCCAAACTGGCTGTACCAGGACTATCCTGGTCTTGAAAATTCTGAAGGTTGAATGGAGCCAGCACACTCTGCTCCCCTCCCAAAACCACATGACCCCACTGCAACAGAGCCTGACCATGTCCACAGGGCTTTCTCACCCTGCTTTGCTGGGTCTCCAGGTGTCTTTGATCACACTGCCCACAGGGAAGCAGTGTCCTCAAGCAGACACTTTCTGCTTCACTTTTGCAATATTTTAATCAAAACAGACCACTTCCTTGTAGGGTTATTTGCAAATGGACAGAAACAAATATGGAAAAGGAGTAAAATTATGAGCAGTATTAACTCTGCAATCATCTTTTAGCATTACGAGGGGTTTTTAATGTTAAATATATATAAATATAACACCAGGTTTTGAAGTGCCTTTTGGAAAAGCTTCTGCATACTTGCCTACAATTAGAGCAGAAAAAACAAAATCACAATTCTTGCATTTTATATGAGGTCAAGTTTCTACATGTAGGAGCACAACAATGTGAATGACATACATAAACAGCCATCATTTCCAATATATAGGCCTTCAAGTGCAGGAAATCAATGACAACTTGGAATCCCATTCCTCTCCAATTTCCTCTGTTAATGCACACACACTGGTTAGAGCACACAGTTAGGAGGAGGCCGCCTGTTTTCAATTAGGTCAAAGGAGAGGACCTGCCTCTTTTCTAAATGAATTACAGATAAAGCTTCCCAGGAGTGGGCCTCCTTCTGTCTAGGCTGGTGTAAATCAGGGAAGGCAGTGGCAGCCTGTAGTGTTACACTAGGAAAAGCAGGGGCCAGTCTACCCAAGGCTCCCATCTGGCCCTGGAAGAGCATCCAGGACAGCTTTGTCCTCCTTTTTCTCACCATTTTCCACTATTCCTTGGTTTATAATGGTTAACACATCTGTGTTTCATTCTCTGCCTTCGGTCTGAAAGGAGCCAGGGAAGGTGGTCTCTCTTTCAAAATCCTTGTCAAGAAGATGGAGGTGCTGAAGTAATCTGAAAGGGAAGAGTGAGTTATTTTTGTTGACAGGATTTCAACAAGTAACAGTTCTGGCTAATTACATTGTAATTGAATTGGCATGTTAATACAGACTTTGAGGCACTTGAAGAGATTACAAAAGAATTTTGAAATATGGACTGTTTTGCTTTAAAAACAGAAATATAACAGATAAAATAGAGCAATAGAATTAATTTGCTAAACTTCCTCAGGTGCAGGCAATAACAGTTACCACTTAAAAAACAGATACTCCCATATGAGGAGCACTCAGGGAAGCTTTAGGAAAGCAGAGGACCAGGGTAACTGGGCACCAAATACTTATCATTAGCTGCAGTCCAGTCTCCCCTAGCAGTCACCAGATATTTCTGTATTTTTAAGGCCTAAAACTTTTGGTTCACAATTACTTTTTCATTATCATTTTTAATAGGACAGAAAAAAATCTTCAATGATATGGAAAACAAAAAATCACCATTTCAGATGCATGTTAAGGGGAATTCATGAAAGTACAACATCTCTCTTTTTCTCCCCTCCCGTGCTTCTGAATTTGGGCCAATTAGTGCTTCAAACCAACACTGGCAAAAATCTTTCCTCTTGTTCAGCATGCTCTGAAGTTCTCCAGGCCTTGTTCAGCAGCATCTGTCATGGGTCATTTCTTGGAATCAGGCTACAAAGGATGAATCTGAACCTAAAGGAACAGGAAAGAAGAGGTCTGCTTGTATGAGGATATATTAACATTGTTTCTATAAAACACAATCTCTATAGCACAGTAAAAATTTACTCTAAGTGCCTCTAGGTGTTCAGTTTAAACTGCATGGGCAAGAACACTATGAAAATGTACTTTCATTCATCCACTCACACAACAGCTGAGTCATTTCAAGTATCTAAGGCCAAGATTATGCCTTCCTCTAGTAATAAATAGATTCTGTGAGATTGAAAAATACAACATCAAAAAGCTGCTCTGAAGTCCAACATCCCTGTCAAGGTACTGTAACTTTAATGTGACACCCTTAAATATGATACAATATGTTGATTTAACATTTTCCTGAGTTGTGTGCAATGGCACCATCTTCCAAATGCTCTTTTACACAGTAGGTGCTTCACTTGCCAAGTTAAATGAGTCTCTGAAAATGATGGATGAAAGGGAAAGAAAAGAAGTTTGGGCATTTTGTGTGATTTCATGCATAATGATTAAATATGGCTTCATTGCTGAGTACCAGTGCAAAGACTCTCTGTAAAAACATTCAGGCTTTTTAAGGGCCTTAGAGGTGTACAAGTCATTTGTAGATCCTCTCCATGGGGTTAGTTTCATGATCTCTGCTTTTTCCCTGGAAAAACAGTGACTAGACCTGTCCCACAGGACACTGCGGCGTTGTTATTACAGTGGGATGTGTGGTGTAGTTTGATGTATGTATCCACTGATAGTAATGGAAAAACTTCCATTCAATTAAATGGGCTTGAAGCCAGGCCCACAGTGAAGCCTTGTCTGTAGCTGTTACTGTGATGGTGGATTCTATAACAACTGTATCATAAAACACTTTACAAAAGAGTCATGAACTCTGGAAAAGAGTAAGGCTTATATATTCTATTTAAACAGAGGAAGTTGCTCAGTGACTTGGCAGGAAAGCATGAGCCCCAGTTATGGGTAACTGAAGCCAACATCAGAGAAACTATATAAGCAGATAGTTAATATCAAGGCTCACATCTTTCCAGTCTGTTACTGATTCTTATGACTATTTCTGAGTTGGACCTAGAGATGCATAAGAGGAAAATGAAAGCGTTGTGTGATGAGTGTGACAGCTTCCTGCATGCAGAGAGCCTGGGCATAGCTTTTTGCAGCCTGTCAGGTCACTGTTTGAAATTGTATTTTCAGTGAAATCAATAGCTAAATTCGTTCTGATGTCAGTGGGGCCAGAGTTTCCCATTTTGGATTAATAAAATGTCAGAGGGTGAAATGGAGTAGCTATCACAGAAAGAAAGAATGCAATATGTAAATAGAATGGGGACATATTAATAGCTGATAAATATTCTCTTCTAGACGTATGGAAGATCTGGAAGGAAAATGTACACTTAAGAAAAAAGTTAATGACCAGATTTCTGGGTTTGGATGATAAATAAATATCTGAATAAAAGAAAGGAAATGAAAGGCAGGAACACATAACTTTTCAACTCAAAAGTGCTTGAATCTTGACTAAGAGAAGCTATAGTGCAAAATCATTTTATTTTCTTCTCGGGCCAGGATTTGAGGAATGGAGATTTTAGTGACAATAATATATTCCTTTCCTGGCCTCTTATTTCCACTCCTGAGCAACAGCACACTATGCCTGTACTGCAATGACACAACTATTGTGGACCCATGCTGTTAACAGGCTCAAATAACAGATAAAATTTTAAAGTAAAAGCTCTGCAGGAATGTTAGGAAGTTGTTGGAAAGATAGTGATGCCATCAGGCTTTGCATAGGCAGGGACTCAGTGACACCAAGATCTTTGATCTGTTTTTGGATGTTCCCTGGAATTAGCAGGGAAAGCAGCCCTCCTCCTCCCCATACTCCTGACCACAGTGGAATGTTGGGTTTATGTGCTGTGAATAGGTCAACAGGTTTGGCACACTGCCCTGCATGAGCTGTAATCAAGCTCAGGACAACCTGGCATGCAATCCTGATCACTTGATCACGTATCTTCATCTCCCTTTGCCCATCAATCCTTCTTGTTTCTGTGCTTTTTTTCTTCCTTTCTCCACCCCCAATACTTTTTCTTCATTTGACCCATTTTTTCTACATCTGTACCAAGGCTGATATTTCTGTTACTTGCACCTAGATAATATTGTCTTCATACAGTGCTTCTGGATATGGCAACTTACATGCTGTTGGCACTGCAAGGTCCCCAAAAGATTCCCCAGGGCTTCCCCACAGTTATCTGTGATTTCTGGTCCCTGCTCACTTAACAACTCCTTAACCACCTACAAAATCCAGCCATCCCTTACAGTGCTATCTGTCACTTTTTTCAGCTTCTCACTTTGTTATCTCTTGGGTCCAGCAATTTCTCATGTCCTGCCCAGCAGTTTCCTATGTCCTGGTCAGTTAGCTTAACTTCAGGCCAGGTCTCAGCCAGTGACCTTGTCATCTGCCCGCAGTTCCAACAAAGAAGAAGGAAGGGGGAGGTGAGATAATATTTCTCAGTCATTCACTATCAACCTGGGAGGCTGTAATGAGCTGGGTTCCCCAGGGATCTTTTCTGAAGCCAATGCTACTCACTAATTTCATTAATGGCTGATTAGATAGATAAAACACGTAACAACTATGTGGATACTATGAAGCTATGTATAACTGTAAGCCAACTCAAGGACTGGCACAGAATTTCAATTAAACTTATCCAGCTGGGGATCCAATTATGGAAAAGCATTAGTTAGAATCTAGCAGGGACAAGCACAGTGCTCTGTGTGTCTGTGGGGATGATCTGCACAAATGCAGGACAGAACAACCAGCTGTGGAGCAGTTTGGCAGAAAAAGGTTGGAAGATTTAGTGATTATAGGATGAACTTGACAAACTGCAGAGAAGAAAGCACCCAGTGGTGAGAGGTATGGACAGGAATGCCGTGTGTAAGGTGAACAAAAAGAATCCTTTCTGTTTGGTCTAGTTGTGAAGATGTTGATCAGTTTGTTCTGTCTAGTTATAGGGACAAGAAGTGTCTCCAGGAAGTGGAGAATATTTCAGAGGAGAGCAATAAGAACCAGGTCTAAGAAACAAGACCTGTGAGGAAATGTTGAAGAAAATGAAAATGCTTAGGCTAAAGAAAAGGAAAGTGAAGGGAGAGATGCCAGTAATCTTCAAATACATAAAAGGTCACTGCACCGAGGAAAGAATGAACTGCTCTTTCATATGCTCAAACACAGGGGAAGAATTAATGGCCTCCAGGGAAGATTAAGGTTATCTGTGAGGAAAGCTTTCTAATAAGCTTTGGACAAAGCTCTGGACCAGCTTGCCTTGGGAAATTGGGGAAGCTCCAGCAGGGAAAGTTTCTGAGAACAAGCTGAAGTAACATCTGTCAGGAGGGGTTAAGTACAACTGACCTTGCATTTAAGACATGAGATTGACCTCTTGAGGTCCCTTCCAGCCCTGTCCTTAGTGAGCCCATGAAATTTCCCACATCAAGGTGAGGATTTGCTCAGTATATTTTTAGCCCTTCTGATCCAAGTGCTTAGCCACAATCAGGAGCCCTTTGGCTGTTTCTATTAGGAGGAGAAGCTGATGGTGTGGTTTGGTATCTGTGACAGAAACCTGTTTGTTTACAAAAGATTGACAAAACCCTGGTGCACTGAACCCATTCGAAATGCTACAGCAGAAGCCAATTTCTTTGCTTAGTTTTCAGGCTCCTTTCAGCTAACTCTAAGATCAAAAATATCCCCAAGAGAGTTTCTAGCTAGTGTATCCCTAGTGCTAAGTCAGTCTGTGTCTGGGAGGTTTTTACTGCCTTCTCTTTGAATGCTTTCCATCCTTTTGCTATTTCCCTTTTAGAGACACCCAAGACTTCACTCTTCTGTTTTCCTCCCTGCATCACATCATCCTTTTGTATATATATTTTAATTTTAGAAGGGGATGGTAACATATAAGTATTTCTTTCAATCTGTTCCTTCAATAATTGGAAGTGAAGCAAGTTATGTAAACATGCACAATCCAGAAAGATTAAATTCAAATCAAGCCAATATTATGAATGACTAAAACCTCCCTGCAAACTGTAAAATGGCAACATATGCAGACAACAAAAAATACTTCATGTTAGTCATGATTGTGAATGATGATTTAGGTGGAAAAATGTGAAGAGGAGCTTAGCAGAGCTAAGTGAATGAAAAATATTCAGTCTAATATTGGTAGATGCTGGAGTGTGAATGAAGTCTTGAAATTATGCAGGTGAACTCTGCTTAGACTGGAAGAAAAACCCAAAAGTCATCTGCAAACCAGTTAATGTTAGTGGCAGATGCTCTATTCCTGTTGAACAAGTAATTTTAGTTTTTTTTTTTGCCTAAAGAGCAGTGTCTGGTTTTGCACATTAATGGGGATGGTTCTTTTAAAAACACCAAGTTAAGCAGCAAAGAATAAAACATACTTATTCTAAATGGAAAGGCAATTACCTCAGTGATGTTCCCCTGGGCATAAAAATTCTCATGCACACTCAGTGGAGCTACAGTAACCCACTTTTGCACATGGAATTGAGTTGTTTTTAATTGCTTGTTTAATTACCTGAGTTTTAGCTCTCAGCTCTTCCATTTGTCAATTGGTTACAAGCTGAAGTGGGAAATACAGAGAAGCTGTAGGTTTCAAAATAAGCCTGAAAAAGTGTTTTCCTCTTCATATAAGGAATTTTTCTAACTTAAATTGGAATTATTCTCCCATCTGGAAAAAAAAAATTAATAAATTGCTGGGGATGCCCCATTGAGACTCAGGGTTTCCCAGATGGAGAAAGAAGAGCTTTTGGGTAGTTTTAACTTAATTTCTACCTATCAAAACCAATATAATGCCTCAATGTTGTCTCCAGTTAATATGAAGGAACATTCACACCCATAATAACTAGTTTTGTCTGAAATCTTTTGGTGTAAGAAAAGATGGAATTAACTGGGATTTTTAAATGGGTGGGGTTTTCTTGAGTTAACTGAGGATCTTGGCTTGGATGTTAAGAAATTCATTCTGACCCCTGCTGTTAGTTTTGAGGAAAAGAATTTTTTCCATAGCAGAAGCAATGCAATACTGGAAGCTGAGCTAGAGAAAAAAAATGGTATCACCTCAAAACATCAACGAGTTGAAAGCCAACTACTTGAGGCTGAACCAGACTTCACTGGTTTCTGTGGTTCAGTGACTGAAACTCCCAGCAAAGTCCAGGGCAAACAACCATATAATAGATTCAGCAGTCCCTAGCCAGAGCCCTGCAAGGGAAATCTCCTATGCTGCACCTCCCACATTGCTTCTTGCTTGAGGGCCTCAAAGTCCCTTTGTCTGCTCTGCATCTGAGCGCACTTCCGTAGAAGCAAGGCACATCAGCTACTCTCACTCCTCTAGGAAATGAAATAATAGTATTTTTTTGGATTTTTTTGCCTCAGTCTCTAGCTCTTCCCATGCTCTTTGTTATACAACAGTGCCTGAATCTCAGAGTTAAAATATCTTAGACTTCTATGCCCCTGGAAATATTTTTCTGTGTCCTTGAAGCAGTCTCCCTTTTGACAGTACTTTCCCAGTGCATTTGCACTGACACTGTGGTGGGATTGCAAAGATGCACTTGTGTCATCTCCACAGGCATGTAATGACAGGTTTTTGTGTGGTCTTGATGTGGAAATCTACCCTCTGCTCAGCCAGATGTATAGCTGCACAACGATGAAGAAGTAAAAGGGAATGTATAATGAACTGGAGGAACAGGACTGCTGCTTGCAGACAGGAAGATTATTAACATTTCAAACACCAGAGAAGTTGGACCCTCAAAAGCAACCCACACCCATGCTTCAGAGCCCTATAAAACAAAGCTGTGATGGAAAGTAAAAACAAAGCCAAGCTCTGCACTGAAGATGACATTTAATACTTTGCAAATGTGTGTGTTTTGTTCTGTCATATTTGTTTGCTAAATTCCTGCCTGATGCAATTTGAAGCAGTTGGGATCTTTAAGTCCTGTGGTGACTCTAGCCTTCCTAAAATCAGAGCTTTCAGCACCATGCTGTTCTTGATCACCACAGGACTCTCTCCCCCTTTCATCTAGCAACAAGGGCTGTGTAGCTGCCACCAGTCTTCAACACCTCTGTGTCTCCCTAGTTGCCACAGTCCTGTACCTTGGAGGGGAGCTAGCTGGGTGACTCCCTGACCTTTTTTACCATGGGAGAGACAAGAAGTTCACATGCCCTCATTCAAGTGCTAAAGCTCTGTGCTCCCATTATCTTTGAGCCTCTGTGGATGTTTACAGTGGATTTCTCCTAGCTTTGTGCCCAGTATGGTTGACTAAATTCCCTCTTAGGGAAGGTGATATCAGCTGTTCCCAAATGCCACAGCTAAGAATGTTCTGTGTGTATCCTGCTTCATTTTGTTCCATCTCAGAGTTCCTAGGATTCTGCCACCTAGCAGGACACTGCCCATTTCTTGGCCCCACTGGCCAAAAAATCTGGGATTCCACCTCATTTGCTGCTCACAAGCAATGAGGCTTGGAAAGTGAGTCAGAGGAGACTAAGCATGTGTTCTCTGATGGAGGAGCACAGATGCTACATAGAGACCCTGCACATTGAGGTCCAAAATAGACTGTGACAGGGAGCATCGTGAAACAATATCACACTAAAGGTAGAACAACCATAATCAAGTGCTGACATGAATACTGCAGAGGGGCAGCCAAGAAAATCATAGTCTGCATGTGCTACTGCTTTTGCCAGACAGTTCCCATAGCACGTGCAGCATACAGACTCTCCAGGCCCTGCTCAGCTGTGTATTGCACTAAGATGCTGACTCCTGCAATGAAAACTCAAAGAAGAGTTAAGTCCAGTCAGCACATATATTACATCACACTTTTATTTTCATTTTTTCCTTGCAAGTTTTAACTGGCTTTTCTTTTTTTTTTTTTTTCTCAGTGTGATTCAAATACCAGTGAGGAAATAATTCAGAAGAAGGATTAATTCTTTGCTTAGCTGGCTGGAAAGCAGTATTAAACTCCAGACATGTCTGTGCTTTAAGACCCAGCCAATGCACAAAGTGCACTCTTTAGATGTCCTGCAGAAAGCTGTGGCCTTCTCTTTCACTTCTGTGCAGTGAGTTAGCTACTGGAGCTAATTACTGGAGTAAGGCATTGAGGTATGTTTGTCTGTGCTGACACAGCCATCGCTGGCAGAGACAACGGCACCACCAGGTCATGAGTTCTGCTTTGCACCCTGTGACTAATTAAAAGCTCATAGATGTTGCTGGAAAGTCTCCCATTGACTCTGATGGTCTCTGAAACAAAGCTGAACACAGCATAAGTGCCTCATGGTAGGATGCAGCTGTACATCAGACAATGTTTGGAGAAGGGATGAAATCCATACTCCTACTCAGTTCAGCACATCATTGCTCCACACACTCACAGGAAAGCAAGGGTGTGTATGAAGTCAAGCAGAGGGAGATTTACTGACTGTCCCATCCCATTAGCCACGTCTGCTACCACACGTATGTTCCCAGCTGTGTGATGTGGCAGTGGCCATGTGATTCCTGAATGATCCCTGCTCTCTAGCCACACACAACAGCTGCATCCAGCTCTGTATGCCTATGGAAATGTGCCTGTGGAGGTCATTTCAAGTTCATTACAGCAGTGACCTTGCACAGTCCAGCTCAGCAAGATGGCAGAGCCAGCAGTGCTGTGAGGCTGCTTTTAATGCAGAAAGGGTCATTGAAAAATTCTTTCTAGTTATGTCTTCCTTACAGGAAGTTTCTGACATGGCTTTGGTTCAGCTGGCTCTCTAAGGAGAGTCTTTCCACACATAAACCTGCTGTGAACTTTATGAGTTTTTAAAAATTATTGACAAAGTTAAACATGTCAATTGTCAGTTGGTTTAATGCAAGAAGGGAGAGGAAAGATGTAGATTTAGGCCTGTGAGACCTCTTGTTCTTGAAAACAAAATGGAAACTTAAACCCACTGTTTTAAAAAAACAGCAATCAGTGCTGCATAGGGGCCCAAATGATCTCTGCAGGCAAAGGGAATGCAAATAAAGTAGGTTATTTTAAGAACTCAGTAAGTAATCAAGTTCCCATTTAGGCTAGGCTGATAACAAGCAAATAAATAGTTCCTTTGGTTTCAGAGCACGCAGCCTTGGGAAGTCACAGTCCTGCAGTGGCTAGCCATTAAAGTAGTTGCAGCCTATCTGTGAGAGTTAATTTGAGGACAAAAGGAATAAAATAGAAAGCACAACCACTTCGTTGATATGTGATAAAGCATTCTCCCATAGGGAGGAAAAAGGACAGTGGCACAGAAAGGCCTTTCTGCTGACATTCTTAACAAAGGCTCTGAAGTTGATAAAAACCTTCTCCAAAACCCATCCAGATCATCCTTGCCTGGCAATGTTTTCCTATTCTTTTATGAGGAGTGAGTACTGTTGAGATCTCTTTGAAAGGAGTCACTAGTGCCACTGTGTCCAAGAAAAATCACTCTTGAGGCCACTTTAGAAATACTCCTTTTGGTCTGGCACAATAGGTACAGATGGATTGAATAACAATATGAATATGGCTGTGACTGCAGTGCACCTGCAAGGGATTCTTAGTAATAAAACAAAGGATTTAGTGCAATGTGGACATCTGAAACAGGAAAAGCCATATTCAGCTCTGATGTGAGGAACACACAATTTGCCAGCCAAGACTCTGCTTTAAGTACCCCCCAAAACAAAGCCATGCCTTTCTCTGGTGGGCAGCTACATATCTCCAATGCAATATGAGCCCATGAGTCTCTGACAGACCCCAGAAGAGGAGCCTCAATTTCTCACATTGAGCTGGGTTGGCTCTCTGCTAGAGCTCTAGCAACTGAGGAAGAAGTCGTGTTTGTTTCTCTTGGGCACATTGGGGAAATTTGGCCCATAAAAGGGAACCAGAGACCAAATAGCACTTTGTGAGTTGGTCTCTATCACCCCAGCAAAGCCAGTGGATTCCTGAGCTTGACAGAATTGAGATTTGATCTTGGTTTAGCCTCTCATCTGAGATAAGACAGGTAATTCAATCTGCAAGTCTGACTAACTTGAGTCAGAGACTTTTGTATCCAAACAGACAGCATAAGTATGTAATAATTCAATTGAATTTCTGTTTAAGATGTATTCCTACAGCAAATATAATTATTTAGACATATAACAGGAATTTAGGATGAGTCTAACATGGAAACTAGTTGAGTGATCTTCCTGGATGTTTTGTAGCTGTACACAGATGACAAAGTCTTCTAATCTAGGGACTGAGGACTTATCATAATGTCTTCCCAAGGTGAGGAATGACATGAAGAATTTTTGAGTCCAGTCATCTGTATAGAAATCAGGGGAAAATGTACAAAAATACACATTAAGAAGACTGAAAGGAATTTGTGGGAAAGCTAAATTACCATAACTTCTATTTTAGTTTTGTTCTGCTGCTCTGTAAGTCAGATAAATTAATTGATAGGTACTGGAAAGTCTTTTTTTTTTTTTTTTTTTGCACGTCTCTGTGTATATATAGATATCACTCTGCAAGTAATAATGTACAAAATTTGCTCAGAGCCTGTTTCTTCTCAGAATCAGCAACCCATTAGACTCAGGGTTAAGTGCAATTTCTCTTGAATAAAAGATAATTACAGTTCATTAGTAGACTAGGCACTCTGTTCTTTTTCACTTTAGAGCACTGACTTTTCTTTCTATTGAAGCAATGAGATATTATGTTTAAAAAAAAAACCCAAAAAGTGCAGTATCACTCTAAATACCAGCAAGGAGAAGAAAAACACTTCTAAGCCTAGAGAAATCTTCTTGTTCTTTAAACCTTGTGGGTAAAAATCTTGGACTTGCAGAAGCCAAAGGCAAGACTCCCACTCATTTCAGCGGGGCCAAGATTTCAATATGCTTTGTGTATTTTCAGTGTGTATCACTTGATCCCTTCTAAAAAAAAATTATCACAAGCAGGAGAAGCTACAACACTATAAAATGTTGCTGAGTACATACAAAGTGAATTAGTAGACACAGAAGATTTTGGCATGTAAAGTCGGGTTTGAAAATGTAGCCTTTTATCAGCTTGAGCAAATGTACATAATAAATCTTGATAATTCCTGTAGAACTGCTTGCATATTTTTGAGAATGAGGTTTCAGTGTATTATACTCTTTGCTTGCCTAGAGACAGACTCTGCAATCAGCAGCAGTTCTGTCTGAGTAAGGTCTTAAGACCACATCCCTGTAATGCATTACAGAATATTCTATTCCCAGCATATCATTGCCACGGACAGTAAGTATAGATGTTAAATCTGGAAACTGTCTGTAGGGAATTAAATTGATTTTCCACACACAAAAATACTACCTATACATTGAAATACGTGAGGTCTCATTGCAGAGAATCACACACCTGGGTACAACACAAGAGTTTTGCCATGAATGTTGCATGAAGAGGAAATGAGATTGAAGAAGTCTAAAGAAGTTGGACTGTGACTTTCCAAACAAACAGCCCAGCATTAAATGAATACATCTGAGATTCCTCCTGGTAATATAAGAAATAAATCATATTGACTGTGCTACATAGATGGACTCAAAATTAATATTGAAAAAAATTTTTAAGCAATATCCATTCCCTGGCAGTTATGAAACTCAAGTTGACTATTGATCTGGAATGAAAACTCATCTTTAAATTTCAGGGTTTCCTGTGAAACGAAAAGGACAGCTGACTGGCAGGTTAGTGTAAAATTGGCTCTGGATTTGCTTTTGTAGCAGATTAGACACATATGGCACATGCACAGCAATGATCTCTTGGCTTTTATCAGGGACTTAAGCCTATGAATTTTTGTTGTTATACTCTATTGAAATGTATTCTTGAATAGGGATGGAATCCACACATTCATGTTTTGTTGCAATTGGTTTTTTAAAGCCCACTTCCCTGAAAGATGTGTGACCTCTCTTACTCCTCTCCAGACCATAATCTCATGTGTTTATCAGCCAGATTGTTTCTCTGAGGTGACACTGTTCTTCCAGAATCTCAGTGGGCTTCCAGCCATGTCCTTAGTGCCCTCAGGGAGGAAGTGTGACCCTGTGCTGAATGAACCAGGATTCCCACCCTGAGCCTTGAATTGCTGGAGCTGCAAACACTGTACTTTGCATTATTCATGAGAATCAGGCCTTTCCTCAAGATCCCTTCTGCCAGCATCCGTGGCCAATCTGAAGCATCAACTGCATATGCTGCTATACTTGCTGGGATGATTAGTAATACACATTATAATATGAAAGCTGCTCCTTATTCCTAATGAACAGGGAGGATTTAAACATCTCCCTTCTAGAGAAAACAGGTGATTCATCTCTCTTATTAAGAGGAAAGTGACATATGCTGAGCATATTGTACCCTCTCTTGTGAAGTTATAAAACTTCCTCTGTAGGCAAGGATCACTAAGTAGAAATTGCCTTCCTTTGCTCTCCCTCCCCCCCACCCAAGTGGAAACCATTTGATCCTTCCCTACACTATAAACAAAGCTGCCTGTATGCAATTGAGAAGAGCTCTTCAAAGATGTAAGATGTACAACTGAAGTCAACCACAGAAAGAATGGCTGAGGCTTGGCTGAATTTAATTTAAGTCATTCCCTTACTTAGGCTGGGAACGCAGACAACCTAAAAATACTTTGTCCCTCTCTTCTGACTCTGATTTTAGGCATGTACTCTGTGTTTATTTCTTTTTGGTGACAGAAAATGTTACCTAAGAAATTGTTTGCTTTATTTTAACATCAGCTTTTCACAAAGCCCTTTCTGAAAGCTGGGTTGTATATTTTACAACAGCTGAGGAATAGCACATGCCCTGTACATTGGTAATTTATATTGTAATTCATAGAGATTTTTCTGTTGAAAAAAAATGCAGGTGCCAGGTTGTATTTTTTTACACTACAGGCTAGCTGAAGCAAAAGTCTTACCTTTTTTTTTCCCAGTGTGTCATAGAATTCTAATGCCATCATCTCCATTTCTACAGAATGGTTCCAGAAGTGCTGACATCCCAATTTTCTCTTTGAGTAGAAGGACTGAATTAACAAAAAAGAATGTTGGTTTATACCACTCCAGTATCTATGTGTATATACAACTCTGAGAGATGCTCTGATATGAACATTCTGACCGATGTTGAAATAAATCAAGAGCAATTCTTCAGCTCCCTCTGGATGACTGTTGTGAGGCCTGGATCATAAAAATCCAAACAATGCAATCTGAAAAGTTTTCAATAAATTTGTTGATTATCATTATAAGAAACAGAAGCACAAAGCAACTTTTAAAAAGATTTTTTTAGTTTGTTAATTACTCCTTTCAGTTTTATTATCTACTGAGAACAGAAGAAATAACCTGCCAGTTATGTTGCTATATAAAAAAAATGTAATCAAAATATGTGGGATTTTTCCCAATTATGATTATAAAAATGCTGTATTTTTAACCAAAACTTCAAATATCAACCAAAATTAGGTGTCTTTTTTTTTTTTTTTTTTTTTTTTTTTTTTTTTTTTTTTTTTTTTTTTTTTTTTTTTTTTTTTTTTTTGAATATAAAATTTTATTTAATTTTTTTTTTCACCCACCATTTTCCCCAC
>JAOEGS010018322.1:0-47305 GCA_025447755.1 Corythornis vintsioides | reverse complement strand
GACAGTAGAACTGGGAAGGGTTTGCTGGGTTGTCAGATCCAGACCTCCCTCTCCTGCCATGCCTGTGGTCCATCTGTAAGCTTATTACCCTGTACTGCCCATGCTAAAATTGGGGCACGCATTTCTCCTGTGATTAGTGCTAATTAATAATTGGAAATTTGCAGTGCTGCTGGTGGCCTGTTGTATGAGGCATCACACTTCATGTTGGGCAGTCCTGTGCCCAGCAGGGAAGAAAAGGCTGATATTCTGCTTGCTTTCTGCTACGTGTAACATGATTTCTAAACTCAGTGGATGTTTCAGAGACCAGGTTGTTTTCTGCTCAGCAATGGGATCTTCCAAAACATCCCAGTGCAACTGCTGCTAAGGACACCACAGGCATCATTCTTAGACACTGGTGGAGAGGTAGTGAAACCAACAGTGGGAAAGGGCAGCTTAACTGTTAATGTGTGTCATGGTGCTTTTTTCCAGCCATCAAAGTGGTTTTTCAGTCAGATACCTCATGCTGACAGGAACTGTAGGTGATTTCCAACCTTTTCTCATTACTTCACCATTGCAAAAAGAAAAAAAAAAAAGAGGATGTTTGGTTTTTAAACTTGTGCTCATACACAGTCAAAACCCTCACCCAGAAATACAAGATTCTTGGGTGCTGGTAAAGGTAATGCTGCTAAAATTAATGTTTTGTAAGTGTGTTTAAAAAAAAAAAACACCAAAGAATGCTTTAAATAAATAAATATATCAGGATACAAACTTTTACTTCATCTACTGGAGATTAATAAGTATGATCTGCTGGCTGTTGCTCCCAGACAAGCAGATGATTTGTGTTCATCAGCAGATTCTAGGTTCACTGACTAAAATGAACTGTTACATGGGCAAAGTTACTTGTGTACCGAAGTCTTAAACTGTTCACCTGGACATAGGTATTATTTTAAAAGGTTTCTGCTAGGAAAAAAGGAAAAATATTATTATCCTAAATAGAATGGTTAGCTGCTTGATATGCTTCTAAAGATTTAGCAGCTTATGGCTGGTACCTGTCCTTCAGTGAGAGGAAAAATGAAACTACTGTTATTCACCCCCCAACAGGTTTTTCCCCCTTCTTTTGTTTTGGAGTTTTTGTACACTGTCTAGATTTTTTTTTAATGCCAAAACCAAAGCTTTTTTGATTATTTACTCCATTTCATTCTTCATCTTATCAATAAAAAAAATAAATATTAACTTGCACAAGACCTACATAGGACTCCACTTGGTAAAACTCATTTATTTGACACTGAACCCTTTATAGCTACTTTTTTTTTTTCTGCTTGTTTGCACACAGCTGAGAGGGTTTGGGTTTTTTTCAGTTGTTTAGGTAATATTATGGTTTTCTGTGTTTATAAATTCCTTGAAGGACAGGAATCTTTCTATTTCATCCCAGGTGAAAGTGATGCATTCAGTTTTCAGTGCTGACAAGAGCTAGAACTATACAGGAGAATGTATCTCACACTTCAGACCTTGTGAAAAACATGAAATTCAAAGTCACTGGATGCAGCTCCAGGAAAATCTTTTGAAATTCAAGAAAATACTTAAAAATGGGAAATCCAGAATTCAAACTATCCCTCGGGCAGCCACTGTAGTGGTTGTTTAGGTGTGAGGGCTGCTGAGGAATTTGCCTTGCCAGCTGCTGCAGGAGAGAAGGGAAGTGTGTGGAAACCTGATAATAATATTGCAGTTTCCCAGCTCAGGTTCTTTCCCTTCCTGGGATCCTGTTTACTTGCTATGATTGCAGAGTTTTCAAAACATGGGGCTTTGAAGTGTGCTTATGAGGTCTTGCTTAGCAGGGGGAACTTCCAGTTCCCACCTGCTATATTGTTCTTATTTTTACTGTCAGAATACTGAAAACAAAGGCTGGTGGTTATTTTCCAAATGCAATTCTGAATTTTAGAGTTTGATTAAAAATTAAATTAAGAACTGTCAACCTCCTTATTCCCCACATAGTCTTATTTAAAATGTAATTATTGTCCTTATATCAGTCTCAGTTTTATGACAGACTGATTCCTGTTAATGGTTTTGTTTAATTTGGTGAATGTTTTACAAGAACTTACCATCCTTTTCCTGAAGGGATCTAGCAAAAAGTGGCCCAAATCAGAGTACATTTAAATAAAGCAATGTTGTTTCTTGTACCAGAAAAAGGTAGAAAACCCTGAAGCAGATGTATCATGGCTGTCAGGGGAATTAACTCAGGAGCTTTTCTCAAAACATGCTGTGGCAGGAAGGTGAACATGAGGTTTTGCAAAGATTAAACACTGTCTAATGTAGCTTAAACATGGTTTGAAGTATTGCCTCCTGCAAATACAGCTGAGCTTCTGCTTTTCCTGGGTTACCAGCACGTGAGCTGCTCACTACTGCACTTTCTCTGGAGTTTTTATGATGTAACATCAGCTGCAGGCATTTGGGGTGGCTGACTCTCAGTGCTGTCCAGTTTCCTTCTCTGCCCTGAACACATGCATTTGAAGTTGCCAGTGGTAAGCAACAGCATTCCTGGTTGTTCTGAGCAGGAAGGGTGCTGCCAAGCTCATCTGCTTCCAACTGCCCATTGCACAGAGCCTCAAATCAGGACTCTGATTTTTTAATCAAGAAGTCTGTAATTGGTGTGTGTGCTGAGCTTACCTGGTTGTAGTTTACTGACCAACTCTAACAGTGTGTCCTGTGTGGCTGTAGAATTACTTCTGGCTGCAAGAAAATAGTGCAGAATGTTACTGGGCTCTTTGTAGACTGAGGGTTTTCCTTCCATCTATCTTTAATATCTTTAATTCATATCAGAGATTATTTGCTGAAGGTATTAGAGGCCTGACCCAACTAAAATACTGGGTTTTTTTTGCAGATTCTCTCTTTTCTGGCTGTTATTTTTGAAATACTTGTGGAACAGTGTGGAAGTGTGGTGGACTTCTTTGAATTCATAAGCTGCACTGCCTTTCTTTTGAGCCTCATGGTCCTGTGTGTGTATTGCACTGATTTATATACAACATTTGGGGAAGATAAAATACAGAAAGTGGTAAGAAAGTTTTGGTTTTTTAAACAAGCAATTACTTATAAGTGCTTACAGAGTGCTGTGGAATTGAAAGGTTATACAGAAATCATCTCCTTTTCTTCTCTATTTAAAAGGTACATTAAAGTAGCTTATAATGAAATATAATTAAATAATTAGTCCACTTTGAGAGTCCTTTTTATATTAATTGATTACATGCAGGATTTTAGGACTTGGGTGAAATCCTTTCATGAAAGCTAATACTGCTGGAGTATGTGGTGCAGATTCTTTTCAATAGTTGGTAATGTTGAATAGTGATTAGAATGTAGTTGTAAAATACTCTTTTTTTTTTTTATGCTTCCATTAGCATCACAGTTGCAAAGCATAAACTCACTTGTGGATTATCTCAGCTGCTGTTCTGATTATTGTTCTTTTCAAGGTAGCATATCTACAGTTCTAGAACATTCTTTTTTTTGTATTTGCAGAATTTTTGGGTCATGCCAGCCACAGGTGGCTGTTTTCTGTTAGCATCAATAGTACTTGCTGCAGTCAACTCTGGGTCTGCGTTTGAAAAAGCTGCATCTGTAAGTCTTAACATTGTGATTTACTTTGTATTTATCTTGAATGTAATCTCTTTGCCCTTTAAACTGAGTTTTTTTAGGGAAGAAAATGGGCAGGGAACAGAAGTCAGTGTATTGCAGGAGGAATTAGCTATTTCAGACCTTACTGTAGGCAAGTGTCAAATATCTTCGGGGCAAACCAGTCATGTAAAAATACTGTAGAAGTTAGTTTGTGTTTCTTGCCTTGTTTGAAAGAAGCTGCTAAACTCAACCTTCTCCTTACTACTATCTGGCAGTGACTAATAACTAAATGTCATTAACAAAATGTCATTTCATCCCCCCTTGCTGACCTTATAAGGACTTGCTTAGGCTCTGCAGATCTCAATCTCACTTCACCTTCCCTGTGTTACTCTTCTTCAATTATCCCCTTTAAGTAGCAGCCTCTGCTATAATAATAGATACTCTGCTATACCACCAATGCCCTGCTTCTTTACTAAATATTTTTTGCAATAAAATTAATATACTTTTATAAATAAGAGCTGTTTAGAAGATATTAGAAGGTTTGAGTTTGATTAAGAGAATGAGAACTGTAAAAACTTGCATTGAATGTGCTGGAATTATGATTTGTGATCTGTTTCTAATTTAAATGAAACTACTGATTTCAGGAGGACTATAATCTTAATAAGTGTTATTAGCATATGTAAATAGCCCAGCAAACCTCTGCAAACAATGTTAGAATGCAATGTTTGTACAATGTAAAATCATATATTCCTTTCACTTTCACAGGCATTTGGATTTCTTGCAAGTGGTGCATTTTTAGCTGAATTTATTATAGAGTGTTTTTGCAGTCAGAGAAAAAACGTTGATGGAAGCTCTAAAAAACCTGGCAACACTCAGACTCACAAAGATGGTCAACTACTGAAGGAAGAAAGCTAACTTTCTAGATTTAGTCGATTTGTTTTTTGCCTGGGTGGAAAAAATGAACTTTCAGTGCACTGTAGGTAACACCTCCTGTCTCTGTCTCTTCTTTCTAATCCATTTTGTACACATTTTTTTAATAGAACTTTGAGGACTAGAAATGGCATCTTGAGCATCATGTGGAAGGTAACTGGTCCTGCTTAATAAGTGGTTCTGCCACCTGTCCAGGTGACATACACTTGTTTCTCAGCCTGCTTCTGGTGGCTACTTTATTTAAACCAGCTATTTAAAATCCTTACATTAAGGTGGCTGATTTTGACTGCAGTAAACCAGGAGAGCTGTGGGAGCTCTGGCAGAAGCCACTTTCTTGTATTTCTTCTGTTTGCAAAGTAACCAGCTCTGTCCAACCTTAACTGGGAGTAAAACCTGTGGGAAGAAGCAACTGGTCCAGTAATCTAGCAGGGAATTGGTTTCTCCCTTTGTCACCACAGTCCTTGGCAGTGGTGTTGGGAGCCTGCTCAGACACATTAAAATTCCTTTCCTCTTTTCCAGTTCAGCCCTTCCAAAAATATTGAAAGGCTCTGCACCTGCTTTCAGCTTTTCTTTACAGAGCATCTAGAATTGGTGCAGAGGATTCTTCAGGACTTGTTTTTAAGTGTCTGGACTGTTTCTCTTCTGAAAAGCTGTACATGTGGTGTTTACATCACCAGTTCAGTTCTGTGGCCACATTAAAATCACAGTGTTACCAGTGCCCCTGTGTGAAGACACTGTTCCTTACTGGTTTGCACTCTGTGCCTGACACAAGCAGAGAAGGTTTGGGGTCTGTTACCACTGAGTTCTGTTTGCACCCTCCAACTTGAAAAAGCAGGGAGCATTCCCACATAACTCTGGGCTCTGCACAAGATGGTTTTGCATAATGTGGCCATGGTGGTGATCCTTGTTCAGATCTGGGCAATGAAAATACCAACCTTTCTGTACTGAAGGGAAATAGTGACATTTTTGAAAGGTTATGTAAAATTGTGACAAATCAAAATGCTGGTAGTGCCTTTAAGATGGAAATTCATCTTTGGTTTAGTCTATAAGACTTGTGGATTTGACTTGATGATCTCTTGAGGTCCCTTCCAACCCCTACCATTCAATGATATTCTACTGCTAGAAACATATAAACAGTTCTGTAGAGATGACGTTTGATGTTGTCCAGAACTATCACTTTTAATATCTTTGAGAATTTAAGAGACTTTTAATGATTATTAAATCAGGATAATACAGTGATTTTATATGTATAAAATAAATATTTAAGACAATTTTATTGGCAGTGTTGCCTTGAATTTCCATTTAAATAATTTTGAAATGTTTTGTTATATTTTTCCATTCTAAACCTGTGGTCTTTTTTAATGTATTGTGGTTTTCTTGGTCTTAAGAACTTTCTAAAATATTTTGTAATATTTTTTTTCAAATAAAAGATTAGTGAATATAAAAAAAAGAATAGTGAATGTTTCTTGTTTCTGCTTCTGTGATTTTATGTCACCATGTAGTTCTCCCAGAGCCAGCCATAGGAAATAACATAATTTTTTGTTCCTTGTTGGAGGAAAGAGCTTGCATTGTGTTTGCCTGTTACGGGGGAAGAGGGTGTTAGCTTGCAAAGCTGGATATTCTCACTACAAGTTTCCAGGAGGAAAGGTCTGTAAGGTCTGTATTGCCTCTTACCCAGTTTGCCTTTATGGCTACCATAGTCCACAGGTCACTGTGATAAATGTTTTTACACCACAAAGTGCTGCTTTTCTATTGTCTTCATTAGCTTGCTCCTTAGAATCATAAAATGAAGGTTGGAAACAACCTTCAAGATCAAGTCCAACTGTCTATTAAATATTATCAGGACCACTGAACCATGTCTTGAAGGGCCACATTTAGAGGTTTTTTTGAACACTTCCAGGGATGTGACTCCACCACCTCCCTGGGCAGCCCATTCCAAGGCCTCACCACCCTCTCAGTAAAAATAAAAATTCCTAATATCCAACCTAAACCTCCCCTGGAGCAACTGCAGCACAATCAGCCACTTGCTTTATGCTGCAGCCTCCTCGTTGCAGTCTGCAGGAACCACGCAAGGTTAACTGCTTGGCTGGGGTTTGCCTTGCCTTTGGATTCCGAAAATGCCTGCTGAGGAAAGCCCAAGGAATGGCAGCAATATTTTGGGGTTTTTTTCCCATTCCCTTCGTGCCGTCCACAGCCTGCATTGTCTGCCCGGCAAGCTGCAGGACAGAGGTTTGCCCACAAGAGGGCAACGACGAGCCTGAGACTGAAACGATTGTGTGTGGCGGCCTCGGCCCGCCTGCATTCTCAGCGGGCTTCGAGCCCCTTTGCTCTCTTGTCACTGTGGATATAAATGAACTGTGCATTTTAGTGACACCGTTTCCAATTATCTGCTTATTTTTAGGCATACTGATGGATGGGGCCAGAGGAGGACACAGAGATGCTCAGGGGGCTGGAACACCTCTCCTGCGAGGCCAGGCTGAGGGAGCTGGGGTTGCTCAGCCTGGAGAAGGTGCGAGGGAGACCTTAGAGCACCTTCCAGTACCTGAAGGGAGCTGATAAAAAGCCTGGAGAGGGGCTGTTTCCAAAGGCCTGTAGAGAAAGGACAAGGGGCAATGGTTTTAAATTAGAAAGGAGTAGATTTAGATTAGAAATAAAGAAGTTCTTTCCCATGAGAATGGTGGACACTGGAACAGGTTGCCCAGGGAGGTGGCTGATGCCCCATCCCTGGAGACATTCCAGGTGGGACTTGAGGAGGCTCTGAGCAACCTGCTCTAGTTGCAGATGTCTCTGATCTCAGCAGGGGGTTTGGACTAGATGAGCTCTAGAAGTCTCTTTCACCCCCAACAGTTCTATGATTCTCAAAATGTAACCTGAAGGTTCTTTGAGAATATCATCAGATCACTATAGTCTCAAGGAGATCCTTTCCATAAACAGTTTGGAAGAGTTTACTTTTATCCCTTTTGCTTTGTAACTTGTCAAGAGATGTTTTTAGCAATCCCTTTTAATTTCAAAGTCAAGTTTCAGCTGCATCTCTACCTGTAACACTGTAATGTGGCTTTGAAGATTTTTGTGGTCTATACCTATGCTGTGGTTTTCAATGAAAGGTCTGTGGCTCATGGGAGTCACAGAGAAGTGGGGAGTACCTGAGCATTTCCTGGACTCTTGGAAAGTTTAATGAGAGAAGCTTATTATCCAAAAAATGCATACTATGCATACTGGAAAAAGAAAATCAGCGTCCAGAGACAGAGATGTTGGCAGCCAGAGCTGCCCAGTGTGCCAGAGAGGACTTCTTGCAATTCCAGGCCTCATCAGACATCCCAGCGAAACTTGCTTTGACCAGCCTCAGTATCCTGACCACTCATTCAATTTGGTATGACATATTATCTCTTGGCTGAATACTGGAGCAGGACTGGGAAAAGAAAAGAGACTTGGCTGTTTGGAAGTTGGCAAGTCCTGAGATGAGAGTCGGGACTTCACAAGGAGGTGACAGCACAAACACATTCTTCTGTAGCCTGACTCATGGCAGATGAGGACAGCAAATGCCCAGTCAGGTATCTGCTGTTAGATGTGCTGCCTGAAAGCACGTGCTATTCTGGAGTGCTAAGTTTGGGGTGTACTTCAGAACTCTTTTTAGTCCTCACTTGGACTTACTGAAAGCATAATATTGCATGACAAAAGCCTGGCAAGCTTTATATTACCATATGGCCTACACTGGTGGAACGTTGCTCAAAATACTGCATGTCTGTCTGCATCACAGCCCTCCCTCTAACTGCTTCCTTTGCACCTGCTGTCACTCGTCCAAAAACATCAGTACAAACACAATTCTGGAACCCCTGTTCACGTTGAACTGTAGAAAAGAAGGAACAGTTAAGTGATCTGTGGTTTCTGCACACCCAAAACCAAAAACATGGAACTACTACCCTGGTGTGAGCACCAAGGCAGCCTCAGAAAGGACTGGCAGACTCTCATCACTTCTCTATTTTAGTTAACAAAACACACATGTTCTCTTTGCTGTGTCTGGCTGCTCTGTTTCAAAGGCTGCAGATCACTAGTTATTGAGGCCCTGCTTCTCAGTCCTGTCCCTCAAATCTGAACTCAACCTCCTGATCAGTGCAATTCATGGCAACAAGAGCTTTGGCTGAAGCTCTGCCTGCCAGCTTCTCAAAGCAGCTGGGCTAGAGTGCCTGTGAAGGTTTATCTGAGGGGGTTACAATACAGCTCTAGAAACAACTGGCTCCTTAAAGCAAGCCTGTCTGGTTTCTGCCTCATAGCCCTCTTGCTTAGAAAGCCTTGTTTTTATGAATGAACAAATGTTGTCCTTGACTTGATACAGTTTTTTAATTGTAAATGCTTGTTTCTGGCAATTGTGCCTCTAATTTCAGGATAACAAGGGCATAATTATTCATTTCTCATGCATCACAAACTGCTGAGCATGAGGTATTAATGGAGTGGTTTGCTGCCACCATAGCTTAATAGCTACAGCTGCAGCATTGTGCCCTTGTTTGGCTGGGGTTCATGAAAAGGGGGATGCAGATCATTAGTTTTATGTGCAGAGTGATTTACAGATGTAAAAGTAACAGCAGACCGTGCTAAATGAACACAGCACGTCCAATTTAAAAGGAGCTTTTAAAGCAGCAGCAGCTCTTCTGGTAATGCTTCAGAGGTTGAGATTTATCCCTTTGAAACATTTGCTTTGTGCATTGCTGTTCTAGGTCTGTAAACATCTTAAAGAGCAGTATCTGAAAACTACAACATCTTGGGTATTTTGAATTTAACTCAGTTCAAGTTAACTCAGGGTCCACAAACATGCATTTTAATTGATGCCATTTTATCTGTGTCCTAACCCTTTATTCTGCTTCAAAAGCTCTAGCATTCATGGCTGACTAGTGCTCTGAAGGACATAACCTGCCCAAACACATCTCACCTGGAACCCAGTTAGCACCTACCCAATGACAAAACTGCTTTTGAAAAGTCTAATCTTACACACCTTTGTGTAGAGCTGTGGTTCAGCACTATGCAAAAACCAGGTGCTGCTGGAGGTCATATCATGGTCAAGAAGCAAATGAAAACATTAACCTGAGGAACAAGCACTATCTGAGTTGCTTGCTTAAGAAATGTCAGGTAGTGCTACTACTCTGCAGTGGCCCCTTGATTTTAGATTCTTATCTGCACTTTCTTTTCTAGCTCTGGCCTCCTTTTTCCTCCCCATCACCACCACCCCAAAAGGCAAAGGTCTCTCTCAGCCTGTTAGGAACCCTCCCCATCATTCTACTGTCCCCCCAGCACATAGCAAGCAGCCACAGAATCATGCCTTTGGCTACATGACACTGGCTCTTCAAAAGACAAGTTTTCACAGCACTCAGCCAGGAAATGTAATGATTTTGGTATCTAAATTCTGCCTCCATGTAAAACTGAAAGGTTGTCTTCACAGCCAGAGCACCCTTGAGGCAGGAAACTCCTGTGGTGCTGCAAATCTGTCTTCCTTAGATCTTTCCTCCCCCCCCCCCAACTTTCAAGCTTCCTACCTGCACAAAGTGCTGCTTCTGGCCTAGCCAGACAGCTTCAATTCCACTGCCAGAGCAGCTCAGACAGAATTTTGGCAGAGTAAAAAACAGACAGTTTTTGCCAACTGCTCTAATACACAGGGGCTGGTCCAGACAGGTGACACAAGATTGTTTGATACTTAATAACTGGCAAGCCATTAACCCAGTACACCAGTGAAGTTATGAAATAATAAGAGGACAAAGCTACTTTTGTAATTTTGTAGGGTATTTTGTACTTGTATTTTTTAGCTACAGTTGTTTATTCTAAATATAGGTGTTTTCTACTTTTGTTTTCTACTGCAAGCTCCTGGATGCTGGGAACCCACTGTGTACTGGTCAGTCCCTAGTAAAAAGCAATGGCATGTACCTACCATACTGGCTGTGAGAAAGCAGAGATCTGACCCAGGGGACCAGCAAAGGCTGATGGACTCTTGGCTCAGGCACTGGCAGAACAGAAACAAACTCTGAAATAGCCAGCTCTGAGTAATCACTGACCTCTGCAAGGGACAGGCTTAGGAAGGAGCAGCCAACTGCACTTACTGCTTTTCCTCTGTTCCAGCTGTTGTGCTGGAAAAAATAATGCTCCTTCCCCATGAGAAGAAGATGACAAGCACCAGTGCAACTTTCTGCCCTGCTTCCATGTAGCTGGGACACATAAGCCCCAAAACTGCCTGTCCCCAGTGGTATGGCCTCACAAGTGTGCAGCCCTGTGCATCTGCAGAGGAGCAGATCAGCCAAGGGCAGGGCACCTGCACCTGTGCTCCAGCCTGAAAACTGAAAAGGCCTAAAGAGGAAGGTTGCTTAAGAATACCCTAGAGCTTTGTGGTGAGGGCTCTTTCCTGTCACCAGGGTGAAAAGCTCTTCAAGGAGAAAGAAAAAGACCCCCCCCCCCCCCAGACCCTTTCTCTGGTATCCACTTCTCCCCATCTCACAAAACCAGCAGCACCTCCTGGTCAGCTCACCAGTAGGGCCCAGTGATCTGGAACTCCAGATTTCCTTGGCTTTCAAGTGACAGCCACTTTGCCCCTAGCTGGAGGGATGGCCAAGGCCCCTGACCAGCACACTGCCTCTCATGGCAACATTTTGATCTTTGCACCTGCTCTCCCTCCTCTCCTGCCCCTTTTTGTCCTAGTCTGCTTCCCTGGAGCATCACTCAACACCTCTGCCACCTCCCCCTTTCACTAGAAGTTCTAGTTACCCTAGTGTCCTGCTATCCCCCCTTTATCCCACACAGTGATTTGCTCCCAAAGCCTTTCAGGGGCAAAGAACTCTTCTTAGTTCACACAATGCAAAACACAACCATTCCAGAGCAACACAAAAACTGTGCAAGCTGTCACATAACTTTTCATCCACCAGTTGGGTTGGGGTTTTTTTTCAGTATGAAACAGTCTGCACTATTTTCTTTCTTCTCCCAACATTTAGATTTAAATTTTCAGTAAAACTGAACCCCAAGCTGTACCTGTGTTGGCTCAAAGGACATCTTGGAGCTGAAGAGGATGGACAACATTTGGACCAGAGACCAACACATTCAAACACAATGACAGGGAAACAGATTTTTTTCTACCTCCTCCAGTTGTCTCCTACCTCTTGTCCTCCAGTTACAGGATGTATTCTGACACTCCCCAGACAGAAAGTCACTGCTCTAGTAGAGGAAGGAAGAAAATGAGCAAGGCAACAATCTGATTCTCAAAGCTGTTACATCATCCAAACAGTGAATATAGTTTATTTCTAAAACAGATGGAATCCTGTATCTGATGAAGTTGCAGACAGAAGGAGCTTTCAGAACCAGGTTGACACTGAAGGACACTTATAAACACTTGTGCTGGCAGAGCTACAGAAGTGGGGTGCCAAAGTCCCTGCCAGACAGAGCTGTCATTCACAGCCCCCTGCTAGAGCTGATGATACCAGCAAAACCTGTGGTTTTCTTCACAGACATGTTTCACAAGGAGGATTTGAGGGAAGCAAGGAAGCTTGGGCAGCAGAGATGAGTTTTCCAGCTTGAACACATCCTATATGAAGAGCATCTGGCCCCAGTACTGTTGTACCAGCAGAAGCTGCAGGCTTCAGACCTGTAGCTAGTTAGAAAAAACAAAATGGAACTTAAAGTTTACATATTTTGAACACTGGTTTCCCACAGGATTGACAAGGAGGAATTGTAGGAAAGCTTGTAGGAAGGTGCCTACTATCATCTGAGATGTTATCTTGGGAGATGAAGGAGAAATAGAGCACTTGTCTTTCCTCTGGAGCAAGAGAAGAGGTTGTATCCTTAAATATCTACCATGTCAGTCCAAATAAGGTCAGAGGTAATCTGAAGGTATGAGGCAGAAGGCAGGTCAAAGTTGGATAAAGAAATAAATAACCAATATGAAATTAAAAATATTATTATAACTGCCTGTTATATAGTTTTATTTGAATGATCATTTTTATTAATGTCAAAGCAGTTTACCTTGGGAGTGCATATATGTCTCTTCACCCACAATCAGCAGATTTCTGTCCCTTCAGACTGTTTTCTGTGCCTTCAAATTGTTTTTTGCTCTGTTGCTGTAAATAGGGCACTTAAGAAAAGGAACAGCAAGAAGAATCCCAGGATCTGCACTGTGTGGAGGAGGATTTCTACCTTTCTAGGTTGTTTGCTTAGTTTATTTCATTCATTTACTCAAAACTTTGATACTTTAGCAGTTGGACAATTTCTCTTGTTTAAGAGTTCAAAAAAACAATCATCAAAGACAAATATATTAGGATGAGAGAAAAAATAAGGTGGCAATAAATGATAATATATGATGACCTGCTATGAGGCACAAGAAGAATCTTCTGAGAGGACCATTAAATTACTTAGCAGTGTTGACACAGAATTTCAAATAGAAAAATGCCCAGCAGGCTAGAAAATGCTGGTTTACTCCAAATCTGATCTGGTAAACTGTATAAATCCTGCTTTTTACAGAAACCTGCTGAACCATCATGAAGTTGTCCTGACAGAAATGACCAACTCCTAAGTTCTACTTCACTGCTAGACACGAAAGGGAAGCACTAAGGAGAAGGGGCATGTGTGGTCCTTCTTCCTGCACAGAACTTCCAGCTCACCAAAGATGGACTGCAAAAGGACAGGAAAAGGTGCCAAGAAGGCATTGCCTCAGCCTCAAAATGGCATAGAACTTAGAAACATTACCATGAATAATCTTAGATTGTTAATAACCTGTAAAAAGTAATGGAGAAAAAAAACCCTGATTTGATCATATACTGTTGTGGCTAAGAGGGAAAGTTTGCAGTGATGTTTTCAAGTTGTCATTCCAAATTTTTGAAGCTGGCTGAGCTGGTGTTAGAAAAAGTCCACAGTTCTTGTAGAAAGAGGTAACAAAGACTTGGGTCAGCTTATCCAGGCACAAATCAGTTTGTAAATCCAGTCACAAATCAGCTTCTTCATTAAACAAATAATCCTTGAAAGTTAAGAATCAGGTAGGAATTTGCAAGATTTCCCTTTGCAAACAGATGGAAGAAATCAGAAGCAATTTTTCCATCCTCTGAAAGGAGAATGAAATTACTCTCCCCATGAGTTTTAAATGTACTTATTGCAAGTAGCTGGAAACAGCTAGAGCCCAGTTTGTAAGATAGAAATAGTTTTTCTCTGTAAAGCTCATAAAAAGCAGGTTCTCCATTATAAACTTCTTAGGGATGGGGCTGATGAATGGGGGGGGAGGAGCAAAAAAACTTTGGTTCTCAACATTGTTTTGCATAGGCATTCAAGTAGAGCTTCAAAAGCCACCAACTGTCCAGGTAGCAACAAAATACCCTTGCTCCCTCCTTGGCAGTAGGTGCTTCTCTTTGGTATCCAGTTCTTCTGTAAAGCAGATCTCTCCTCCAAAGGTGAAGATGTTCATACAGACTCAGATGTTCATACAGTTCATACAGATGAACCTTTGAAAAGGAAGGCAGGTTACTTGCATTGCCACAGTCAAATTGATCTACTTGACTAAGGAACACACAGAAAATCCTATTTTGGTATGGGGGGAAAGAAGAGAAAGCACTGGTATATTCACTACTTGCTAGAAGCAAGTTATTTTGCTCTTATAGTCAGTTGTTAACAGTTGTCAGTAGCTGTGACACACCTGTGTTGACAGAAAACACAGAATTACTGCTTTGTGAGTAATTTAGTTTAACAAGGAGTAGGGTGTTAATAAATCCTTCCAGGTAGACACAGCCTTGTGGTAGAAAATATTAATATTAATTTTCAGAAACACTTTGGCAATTACTAAGGATGATACTTACTTGTTGACTGAGTGATGCAGGAAACCTTGTAAGATGACCAGATGCTCAAAACACAAAGTATGGTAGCTAAGAACCCAAAAGTCTGGATGAGAAAGCAAACAAACCACAAATATTTACAGAATATTAGATGGCACACATTCTGTGGATGTATGGACACTCTTGTATAGCCACCTACATATTAGATGATATTTAACAGACCTCAAAAAGTTATTATTTTACTCCACTCTACAGTTAACAAAACAAACAAATTCCATAGTATAACAGCAGCTTATGTCTTGTCAAAACAATGACTGAAAGTCATACACAAGGGTGAAGAAAAAGCAGCATCCAGTCTCACCTTCTAAACTTCTCACTAGGATTCTGCAACAAAGATTTTTTCTAACAGCTATAATGACTGCATTTTATTCTTGCAGTCACAAAAGTTTTTCCCTACCACCTGCCCAATAAAAAGATCACGTAAGTCTTATAGTCTAGCTAAGTTTTTGAAAGTATTTTCTTTATTCTGGAGTTGTATTTCAGGTCCTGCTGAAAATCCTGTTGCCCACACTCAGAAGCCAAGCCTCCAGCCAACAGAGGCAAAGTATCTTCAGTAGGTCAACTCAGGACCCAGGTGGGTTTTAGCTCAGGAGAAATTCTCTCAAACAGGAGCAGGAGGCATCAAAAGCTGAAGATTGGGGTGAAATCCTTTAGGTAACTTCTAGCTGCTATAGCAGCCATTTGTCAAAACTGAATTATCTTCATTCTTACCCTAAACACATGAGCTCCTACAAGTTAAAAGAACCTTTGTTTTCAGACAGGACACATCCCCACTTCAGTGGTTAGTCTGGAGTCTCACGACAAAATATTTTTGTTGGCACTGTGTTACAGAATGTTGACTGAAATGAGCTAGAAGGTAGTTCACCCAACCAAAACACAAGCAAGGCAAGTCTGTAAGAGAATAAAATCACAACTAATAGATTTCCAATGCCTTCTGTATATATATATATATCTTGCAAGTAAAGAAGTGTCAAGACTATTAACCACAGTCTTACCGCTCCAGCCACCAGCCCAGTCACATTGTAACTCCTGGATGCTGCTATGATGGATGCAATGAGGAGCAGAATTGTACCAACTAAATAATGAAGAAACTCCTGTAAAGGCAAGCACAGGCTGCATCAGAGGGAAATTTCTCAGGAAAGCATTTTGAGATGCCTCAGAATGGATGCAAGTTGCCAGAGGTCACTCAAACCCAGAGGACAACACACCACTATGAGGTGTTCAGTGCATTAAATTCACTAATAACTCTGGACCATTTAGGAATGATTAAACACACAACAAAAGCCCAAAGCAGCTTATGTGGAGGTGAAAATATCATAGTCCTGTTACAGCAAGACACACATTAAATGATGCTTTACTAAACTCTCATTTAGTAGCTTATTTCAATCCCTACACCTGTAGTACCTCTAGATAAGTACTTTCAGAATTCCTATCTCTCCAGCTAGCTTTCCCCATCCCTTTGGTCCTGTCTCTGTGGAACTAACATGTCACTCTGGGTAAGGGAGAGATGTTCTAGGAGGTTACTGAGGTCTGCCACCCCACACAAGGATACAGGACTCTTCTGTTAGTTGTCCTGACCCAAAACTAAAGGCAGTTGAGGTCTCGTGTCCTCTGTGCTGTTTTCCAGTTCTCTGCCATTATGTAGGAGATGGATGAGCAGGGGGAATGTCCACCCATCTCTAGTTTTAATCCATCCCCTCCAGTCCTGTCACTACCCAACAGCCTAAAAAGTCCTTCCTTTTAGGAAGGAGGGACTATTTAGGCTGCTGGGTAGTGATCACTGGAGTAAATCTTTTATTAACTGTGTAAAGGAGGGCAGGATCAGATGCAAGTCAGCTACAAATCTTACCAGAACAGCATCTGTATATAACAAAAGCATTTGTATAGATGGCCAAAAGAATGATGTGAAAGGCAGGCTGTGTGACAGCAGAAGAAAATGGACTGAGTAATAGAGACATTAAGCTAGAGGAAAGGCAAGGACCCCAGGCCAGGTAACAGACTTACTGCAAGAGGCCAGCTAACACAAGTGAGCTTCCTATAGATTCTGAAGATGTGGATAATGTAGAAGAACAAAATCATAACCAAATCACACATGGTGACAATCTGGAAGTAGCTGTAGGCACTGTAATTTGTCCATGGAGAATTATTGACACTGATGAATCCAATCAGCAGTGAGATCTGAAAGACAAAAAGCACATTGGAGATTTTCACAGTGGTGCTCAGAGGGTTGTGGAGATTATTTTAAACACAATAAAATGGCACTTAGGACAAAAAATAAATGCAAATTTGATTGTCTCAAGAAAATGGAGGACAAAGTAACAAAGAAAGCAAAATTTTCTGTTAAATGAGCTAAAACAAAGAGCCAACTGCTAGAAGGGAAGCAGCAGTTTCAACCTGAAGAGCCCAACCAGAAGTCCATGTGTAATACAAGAAGTCTCAACTAGTCAAGAGACACTGAATGCCTGGAGGTGCACCAGCAACTGAAGCACCTAAACCCCATGCACTTTTAGAAGGAAACCACTGAAAGCTGTAAAAATGAAGGTGCTCATGAACACAAACTTTACCAATCTTGCTGCTTCTAGCAGCCTGGCTGATAAAAATATACCTGCTGAGGACATACCCAAATATTTTCTTATTACAGACCTTGACAATGCATTCTTTCAGTCACTGGAAGGTTTAGTTTATCCAAAGCCAGCCAGGAGCAGTAATGATTCACATTTTAAGTATTTCTCTAAGAAACTAGAAAACTATCTGAGGAAGCCAGCACTTCAAGACTGCACCATTCTTTCCTGAACACTCATCTTAAAAGCTCCTAACCAACTGCATCCATTATCAGAATAATTTCCTGAAGATTAAAAGGGGAAAAAAAAACCACCACCAACCAACACCCAAGCAACATAGTTTACATTCTTCTGCTGGAACTCTGACTGAGGTTCAACTGCTCAGTTCTAAGTGTACAGGCTACATTTATGCCTCCATAAGGGCAACCAAAAGCTCTCTACACACCTAATAAGCTCACAAGAGCTTGTCACCTTGGCCAAAGCTCATCCAAATAGCCAAAGCAATGTCATGACAGTGAAGCAGCTTGGAGAGGTGGCTCCAAGGGGGCATCCTTTCCCACACAAGTGGCTAAGCTGCTGTTAGATCTGGTCCAGCTCCATTCTTTTTACTGTGGCAGCCCAAGCAGATGACAGTAGCACTGTCAGTGATGCTCAGTCCAAACCAGCCCAGAGTATGCCTACATCTCCTCCCAGCTTTGAAACAGAGAGGGCAGAGAAGAAGGGACTTTGAAGTGCAGGGCTGGATCATGTCAGAATGGAAGTTACATGTTCCTTTGAAAACTCATCTTGCTCAGTCCCTGTCTCCCCAGAGATGTTCCTCTCCTCTAGCTTGGGAACCAGATGCTCTTCATGTTTAGTACTGCTGTGTTTACCATGTCTGGCCTGTGAGCCTCACAGCCTACAGGAGAATCCTAAATCCAGTGTCTTGCATTTTGTGCATGGCAGAGCTTTCTGAGATACTACATTTGGGAGAGGACAAAGTGCTGCTCTCTGCAATGCAGCATTTAGAGACTTCTGTCCCAGTTCTTCAATTCTGAAGTCATTTCAATGAGGCTCTGTCCAATCTATGTCTACATATACCATACATTAAGCTGTGGTTTCATGAGGGGCCATTGTCATCTTTGCCTTCCCACCCTGATGTCACTCCCCATCATGCAATGGATCCTCCATTCACTTGTGCTGAGCTACCCCAGTGTCCTAAGCCAACAGAAAATTGAACTATCAAAAAAGCAAAAGGCTTTACTCTGACATTGCCATCACACATGCCAGGGCCATGTAAGCAGGTGAGTGTGAGAGAAGC
Source organism: Corythornis vintsioides (assembly GCA_025447755.1). NCBI lineage: Eukaryota > Metazoa > Chordata > Aves > Coraciiformes > Alcedinidae > Corythornis > Corythornis vintsioides. Next base: position 29,090 of record JAOEGS010018322.1, on the reverse strand, counting down.
TGAGAGTCCAACAGAAAGGATGGGAAGGCCTGAGCAGGCAGGCAGGAAGCAGCAGTCACCACATTGTCACACTGCTGCAGATTGCCCATCTCAGCTCCTTGAATCTTGCTGCCAGCTGAGCAGAGTCATCTGACCTTTAGCTGTTGAGTAACTTGAACAATCAGAAGGAGATCAGCAGCTCATTTACACTATAATCTAGGAGAACACCTGAAGCAAGACACACAGTTATCATTTGCATGAGAAAATGAAATTAAATGTAATGAAACTTCATTCTCCAGGATGACTCAACAAGAATTCACAGTAATCCTGGATAAAAGTAGGACAAGGACTTAAAACTTCTCTAACCAGCAAATGCTAAAAGTGTTTCTTTTATTCAGGTATCTTCACAATAATCAGTTCTCAGTTCCATTTACACTGTACAAATCAAGAAGGAAGCACTAATTCACAGAAATATTAAATCTGCTTATTGGTTCATTCCATACTTGAACCATTAACTAGTTAACATTTTTACTGTGTACAAAGGATAAGAAACACTGGATCCTTGAAGTACAACCACCATTCAAATAATAAGAAGCACTGGTGAAAAAAAAAAAAAACAAACATTTTAAACCAAACCATTCTTTCAACTTCACAGAAGGATAAAGGGTTTTTCTTTCCAGTTAAAAGGTATAAAAAAGAAACAAAGCATAAAGAATGTGAGCCAGACAAGGATGAGGGCAGATGATTAATCAGAAGAGTTACATTCTTCAGAATAAGACAGAAGGTGCCAACCAGTCAGTGAAGAACCTGCTCAGCTCCTGAGAACAGGGCAGAAAAGTGGGTTGGAAGAAACATGCTCTCCATTCCAAGTGTACTTCACAATGCAAATAACTCCCAAAACAATTAGTCAAGATGCTCCCTTCTTTGATTTTCAATCTGCCTCAGCACACAGGTAGGAAGAAATCACTGTGTGGCAAGAGGTATTGCTTGCAAAGTTTTCCCTTCTTAAGGGTCTATTTCACAAGATGAGATGTCCATGCAATTTCTAGAGAGGGTTCTCTGGAGGGACATGATGCAGGTGCAAAGGGGACCATATCAGCAGCTTTCTATCAAGCTAGCCCATATTTGCCATGCTGTATTACCTGCATGACTAGCAGGTAGAGAGCATAAAACTCACCTATTGAAAAAGAATGCTAACAACTGTAGGAAACAGAGCCACATAATGTAGTATGTCCTTTAGAAATTCCTTCACCAGATATATTGGTTTATCATGATACACTGGGTGGTGACTGCACCATTTTTCCTCCTGGAATTCCTCTTTCCACAGAAGTTGAAATGGAGCAATACAATGATTAATATGTAACTGTCTGGGATACAGTTGAACATCTATCTTACAAATCAGTTTGTGGCACAGAGAGAGAAATGAATGGCAAATCCCTAAAATGATCAAATGTTGTGAGTGTTCTCCATGCATCTGTGCTCAGGGAAGCAGGTTAATACATCTTCAAAAGAAAAACTAGAGGCACAGAAGAATTAGAGCAGTGCCATTTCCATTTCAATATACTATTTCACTGATTGGGAGAGCAGCAGACCTGTAACCTGTAGCCAGCAAGCCAGTCAGACCAGAAGTACAGGTCAGTCTCATTAGAAGATGTCAGTGTGCTCCACAAAATACATCCAGGCTTCAGACCTGGGTTACAAAAGAGGTGAGGGACACACTGCAGGACACCACTATTTAAGTGTTTTCTGGTTTCTAAGAAGCAAAACAAAGAACATGTGCATTGATCATTAGCAAGGAAGGAGTTTGGGTATCAATTAAAAAAATATTTAACTAAAATTCCCCATTTACTCTGTTTCACAGAAGCTGGTCAGCTTAAAATTACCCACTTCTTGACTTTCCACTGAGGTATTTGCAGTGAGTCATGAAGCATGTTTAGGGACACTGGAACATATCAGGAGCTAATTTGCAGTGAAGCCAACGTGAGCTGAAGGCAGTCAGCAATTGCCAGGAGGCACTCAACACCTTACCAGACAGAACAGGCAGCACAGAAGATTGTGAGAGTCTGCATTCTCTTCTCTATTTTGAGCTGGAGATGAGGCAAACACATCCTCTGCAATGTGCCTGTGGAGAATGTTGGCTCTTGAATAGCACTGACATAAAGTTCCAAGCCTAAACTACCTTCTGAATTGAAGTGAGCACAGCACCACCAAGAATATAACATCATTTGTTCTTTCCTGCTATAGTCTTCCTTTAAAAGCAAGCCCATGGCCCCTCTCTTTCAAGCACATTAAGGGGAGATGGGATGTGGGCAAGGCTCAAAACCCTTTTTAACCCCTGTGCTCTAACTCCATGGGCCAGGACAGCAGCCACACTTAGGGCTGGGGAGCTACCTGCACAAACAGAAAACAAGCATGATCTCCAATACTGACCAGAACCTACCTTAAAGGAATGCCCAATATTCCAAGCATTAGAGACACATTTCCACAGACAAGGAAGAAATTAAATGCCTCTGGCTCTTGAATTCTGACCCCAGCTCTGTAACCCTCTGACTGTCTGAACTTCAGTAAATCAAGTATTTCACTGCTTCAGCTGCCCTATTCCAAAGACAACTAAAACTTCACCTTCAAATCACTTTAGACATGTTAAATAAGGCAAAAATGTTGAGCATTGCTAATAAACCTCTAGGTCAAGGTGACTCTTTATAGTGTGAATGAGAATAGATGCCCACTAAACCAATCAACACATCACAGACCCAAGCATGGGTGACAATATGTGTGGCAATGACCCTAAAACAGCCAAGGAGGAAGCCACAGAAGGAGTAAAGCAGTAGAAAAAAAGGTTGGTCTTCTGGGGGTTGCTTTTGGGTTGATTTGTTGCCTTTAAACCACAGAAGATAAAAATGAGAGCCCCAGCTCACTGTAAAATGAGAATTGGTATTTCCTGACACTTATTTATTTACAATAGACTTTGTTACCTTGTGTTGCTAAAACACCCACCACACACAAGATGCAAATAAACTGTTTTCTGATCAGAAGTGTGATTTTTAATGGCAAAGCTACTTTACTGTTCAACCTCTTGGCCATTCCTGCCTGTTCAGTACTGCACATGATCTCTCACCTGTATCTGGCTGTTCTTTCACAGTTCTATTAATGATTGTGCACTAAGGGTTACCCTTTCCCACTGTGCCTGCTCAACAAACACCCTGTGCTGTGCTGATGGGATAGATGGGATGGACTCAACTGTCTTCACAGCAGCTCATACAGTGCAGTGCTCTGCACTGGTGGTTAGAACACTGTTGATACATATCAATTTTTGGGCTGCTGCTGAATAGTCCTTGCCCAGCAGCAAGGTTTTCTTTCTCTCTCTGCCTCCCCTCACCCCCAGGCAGGTAGGCAAGCCCTTGGGAAGGGACACAGGCAGGACAGGCTGGCTCTAGAGGGGTATTACAGACCATGTGCTGGCATGTTCAGTGATGAAAGCTGAAGAAGAGGAGGTATAAGAGGAGATGTTTGAGGCTATGGTGTTTGCATTCCCAAGCCACCACTACCCATGCTGAGGTCCTGCTTTCCAGGACCTGGCTGAACACCTGCCTGCCCATGGGGAGGAGTGAATCCATTTGTCCTTTTGCTCTGCTTGCATGTGCAGCTATTGCTTTCCTTATAAAACTGTGATTATCTTGGGCCATGGGTCTTTTTTTGCCTTCCTTCTGTTTTCTCCCCATTCTGGAGGACAGAGGATTGAGTGAGAGGCTGACTGGGGTTAACCCACTGCAGGTGTCTTCTCCTTGCCTCAGACTCTTAGCTGCTGCAGTAGTACAAAGAAAACTATGGAACTCATCTTTGTAGAAAGGAACTGAATGTGGTTTTTGCAAATCCCAAGATCATATGCTGAACTGACAGCCTGAAACTGCTGCTTTACTGGGTAGCTTTCAACTATGGATAATAATTTTCTTTTCTTCTGTGGAGAAATAAGATGTGAGATGCCAGCTAAACTACACAGAGGACTGATAATGTAAATAAGAAGCAAAATTGCCTCAGGGTGCCCAGTTTTAGAGAAACACTATAACTTATCTCAAAGACTTATCATAATACTGTGACACACACACTGCCATGCATAATCCACCCAGCACTGCACTATCTGTTCACTGAATTCTCTTGCTATGCAATGTACAACCACATTCCTTTCCTCAGAAAATCTTCTTTCTTGACTCTACTCCCCTCAGCAACACTCTCCCAATAAGGAGTTGTACCATGACTTTTTGTCTCCAGTACTTCTTTTCTTCTTTTTTAATTCCATTTTCCTCATCTTTTCCTATATTACACTCATATTTTTTTCTCCTTTGGTATCTTTCAATCTTTCCCATCCCAATTTCCCTCTAGAGATGCAAATGCACTGTAATTCCTTCTTTCAGTTTTTCCTACCTATCTTCCCCACTCCTTTGCATCAGGGCAGGCTTTGCAATTAGCTAACTAACTAAAACTCAGCACCATTCAAGGGAAAAAGGTTAGGGGACAGGATTAAGCAGAGTACTGTATCTCTGCACAGATTGGAGGCAGCAACTCTCATTTACCAGTCTCCAGTTGGTCACTGGCAATACCTCTAAGTGCTTTTCTATCCTTCTCTAACAGTTGAATCATTTAGAAGACTGGAACAGCATGGAGAGGAGAACTTCTCCATTGCACTTGCTGGAGCACAGATGAACCTCTGTAATGCTTTCATGTCACTCCTCCTGAATCTGAAGAGAGCCCTGAGAACCAACCTTGAAATTGATAAAGACTGGTTGATATCCACTCTCTTAAAACCCAAGTTCTAGTGGCAAGCAACAGCACAGAAACTGCCCACAAATCTGGAGCAAGGGACAGCCCTGACTCATGCCCAGTTTTACCACAGCCTTTGAAAAAAATCCAATATAATAACAGCTAAATGCTTTTTGTATCTGAACAAAAAGAAGTCAAAGTTTCCAGCTTGTGACACCAGCCAAGATAGTAAGTGGAATTTTCCATCCCTAAGCAAGCCAATTGGGATAACCATGGCCTGGAGAAATGTCACTGACTGAAGCTGTACATTTCTGAATGGTACAGCTCAACATGGTGAAGCAACACCCACATATTATTAAGTACTTTATTTCTGGACAGAATAAAACCTTTTCTATTTTTTTTAACATCTTCCCAAAACAGAAAGATGAGCAAAGTGCAGGCCAAGGTTACAATTGTAGCTCATGAAGGACTGGTCCAGCTAATTCCAGCAACAACATTGCTGCTATAATTGAGATTTCATTCTTCCAGGGTGGTGCTGGAAATGGGAGCAGTTAATAGCCAAACCCTTACTAGAAAAAGAAGATTAAAACCCCAGCCCATGTAGAACTTCACTAATGACAGATGAAATTAGCAGCCCTAACTGCATGGTTCTGTGAAGCAGCCAGTCTTTGGTTGCACAAGAATCTCCCAGCTCCTGGGTCTGGGCAGATTTCCTTCTTGTCTGCTTTGCTAAAATAAGGAGCCTGCCTGGCCTCTGATAAGTGACTTCTCTTGTGCACCACCAGCCACAGGCTATTTATTGAGGATGGAGATAGTGGGAGGGTGACAAAAGGCAAAATAATCTTATTCACACCCTCTATGACCCAGATAAGAGGACAATCCTAAGTACAAGCAAGTGGTATTTATGAATAGATAAAATTCATAAGAAGTTATCTATCTGCTCAGGCACAGGCAGAAAAGGTAGCAAAGGATAAGGGGTAATCACAGAAGCAGCCTATGAATGACATTATGAAGAAGGCCTTGTTACAGGGTGTCAGCCATGATCATTAAAAAGCAATTCTTCTGTTTCTTCCCAGCTACAGTGAAGTCCTGCCTACCACTGATCAGTCCCACCACTGCCAGTTTAACCAGTCTCCACAGCTGCACCAGCACTGCACCTCTCCAAGTTACCATCAAATGCTGTGTTATTAACTGAAAGGTGAGGAGTTGACAGTTATATGGTAAAGAACACCCTATATTCTCATCAGGCAGTGAATTCATTATGAAAAACCAACCCAACACAAGATTTTACTAATAACAACCTCATGATTTTCTTTCTTTTCTCTCCAGTCTGGTATTAACAGGTTTGTTTTAAAAATCAACTTACGTTTAAAACATTTCAACTGCAAAAAGCAGTTTTTCCAATCTACATAAAGGATGCCACACAACCCTCAAAATACTACAGCAAGTAAGTGATAATTGAGTAAACTGCACAAGCATCATATCCAAGTCACAGACATTTCCTAGAACACATAAAACTCGTTGCAGAACAGATTAATGGCACAGCTGACTGTTAGAATGAAGTGTAAGAACAGAATTTTAAATACAGCACATGCCATAGCAGGGTTTTAACTCTGGGAAACACATCTGCTTTGCCTCTAACTCTCAAAGAGGTGCTGAAGTCCTTCTAAACACCTGATGGGACTGCTCTGGACAAAGCCAGATCTCTAAGAGACTTCAATTAGAGTGTAATTAATTCTTTTGTCTGCCCAAAAGAATATCACACTGACATCTGGCAGTCACACAGTTAAAAAAGTTTGTTATGCCCAGCTTTGCTAACCATGGCAATGGAGCCTTCAGAAAGATCTGGAGTAAGAGGAGGACTTGTTTACATCACCAGTCCACGTTGTTAGTGAGCTGGCACATCATCATTTTTATCAGGAAAAAAACAGGTGAGAGTTCCCAAAAATGTGCACATTGAGACTAATAAAACTTAAAATAAATAATAAAAAGCAGGCAGCATCATCACAGCCTGGCTGCTAGACCAGACTGTGCCTTAGCACACTGAAGAGAGAGATTTTCTAAGTGCAAACACTTCATCCTTGGCAAGGTAACAGCGAAATAAAGGCTGATGAATGAGGGGAAAAAAAAAAAGAGGATTAGATGAGATTCCCTAGTGGCAGTGTCCCAGCTGAGCTTCTGCTGACAGCCACTGTCTCTCCAACATCCTGGGACAGCCCTCTGGTGTCTCTGGGAAGCCTCACTCAGGCAATCTGCAGAAGTCTCAATTAGCCAGCAGGTGACAAGCAGCAAGTGGGGACTGTGTTTTTCCTAAGCAGGGTAAAGAGTTCTCCAAGTGGCCTTCCCAGCCCATGATTACAGACTTGCAGGGAACTATGCCAAGTCACTGTGCAGTTCTGCAGCTGCTGCTGGTCATCTCAGGTTAACAGCATACCTCTCTCCCAGCAGTTGCTGGTTGTTTCTGAAACTCATTAATGGCATTTTTAAAAACAAACCACCAAAGACATTCTAAGAAAATTCCCCCTCGAAGCAGCTTCTCCATCTTGTCATCATTGCACTTCCATTTTCCTCAGGGGAAGGTATGAGCAGGAGAGGAAGCCACAAGCATTGCAGCTGCTGCTGTTGCTGTAAGAAGAGCAGACAAATTTGCTCTGGCTTTGAAAGCTGCACTCGCTGAGCTCTCACCTGACACATTTGTACTTGCCATGACATTCATGGAATTGCCAGCATCCAAGTGCAGGGAGTTGTTTTCAGCCATAATGATCCCTTAAGAATTCGGGTCATACACGGAAAAAAAAAGAGGAAAGAATGAAAGAAAATCACAGCAATTTCAGAGTTTGATTTCTGTGCAGAGGAAGCAGCAATTTCTGGCTGTTAGATCCTTTACATCTCACCACAAAATAGCACAAGGCCACAGCACACAGGAGGATGTGACAGCAGTGCCAAGGAGCCACAGAACTGAGGGAATACCTCACAAAGACTCCCTGGGGACTCATGGTAAGCAAACCCTGTCTGGCTTAGGGGGACAATACTCCATTACCTTGGAAATGCAGAGCAGGTACCTAACAGATCCTCAGGGTGAGGGTACTGCCCTCACTGAGGTGTGGCCACAGCTTTACTAGCTCACAATGGGACACAACAGCTCACTGCAGCATCTGCAGCCCTGGTACCCACTGAAGGATGCTTGGCACAATGATTTCCATCACTTACAGGCTCCAGGCAAATGGAAATCACACTTGAATGGTACCAACCCCCTGGTTTCTGCTTCTCTGGTGTCAGGAGAGGAGGATGTCCAAAGGGACAGCATCTCCAAAGAGAGTGAAGAGAGGGAATACACTTCACTTCCATGTCTTCCAGGGCAGGAAGAATCTGTGCTTTCCATCACATCCACAGACAACATGTACACCTGATTTACATTTTTAAGTGGCATTTACAAACTAACCTTGTAAAAAAAATGCACCAGGAAACCACTGTCAATACCTCACTCTGCTCTTTGAGGCACAGTAACACATCTCAGGTGATGTGGTAATTGATTTCTAGACTTCATTTCCCTTTTTTTTTTTCCCCTTCATAAAATGTATTTGTTAACCCTTGCTAAATAGAGGTTAGTAAAAAGAGCACTACATGCACTCAGGTTGCTCATGAATGTATTTCAAAAAATTCTAATGGCTGGGTCAAATGAGCAATGAAAGGCATCTCCAACTTTGTGCCTTTAGGAAGCCTCTGTGACACAAATAAAACACTCACTGATACATTCAGAGGAGAGATTTTCCAGTGTTTAACAACGTGTGCTATTATAGATGCACATGAAATATACTGGAGTTGACTTTTTAGCCTTCTTAGAGCAGTTTCAACATCAGAAATAGACTTTGTTTATTTATTTATTTATGAAAGACAGAGAAATTACAACAGATGGTAAAAAACCTTCCCCTGCCCAAGAGAAAGAGGAATACATTTTCAGCTTGTGGTTTGGAGCATATGGAACCACTTCAGGCTTAGGCAGTTCCTGCCTTTACATGCCAGACACTTGCTCTTGCTGACAGTGTTCTATATGCCTGTGTGACTTATGGAAGGAAAAGCAAAGCAAAGGAGAGCTGAAGAAAAGCTTCATCAGTTCCCTGGTTTGGTTTACTGCTCAGCCTTGTGAGCAGCTGTGAACAGCTGCATGGAGGTGAGACAGAAAAGGAAAATTCCTTCAACTGGTGTTGCTTGTGAAGCTTTGTCTCATCAGGCAGAATCCTGTCAGCCTGCCATGAAGCACTCCCTGCTTAACACACAGGGAACACACTGTTTACTCCCAGCTCTTTATGCAAATACCTGGGCAGAAACTATAAACCAGCCCCCCAGAGCAGAGGGATGGTAAAAATACAGCTGGTCAAACCAGTCTGTTCTAGTGATCACAGAGTGAAAATAACAGGACTTCTCAGTCTTATTGGTTTTAATTACTAGGCTTGGACATTCCTCACTCCAATGCTCCTGCTTACTTTGGAGCCACCTAAGGTCTTTTTTTCTCTCTTTACTCAGCATGCCAAGCAAGGTCCTTTAACTTCACCTTCTAGAAGAACAACACAAATATTCAGCAGCTACAACACATTATCTCTGACATATAATTGACATATATAAGCCTGAAAATAACCTTGCTGCTAAAAAACATGTTGTATTTCTTACTGCTTTGCCAGTGGTTTATCACATAGTTGCAGGTTGAATCCACCTGCACATTCTCTGAGTGGTTCTCCTCACCTGGTATTTTCTTTGCAAACATAAAATGCCTCCTGCATGCCTCAAAAGAAGACTGTCTGTCTAATATGCCACTGATGACACCACTGATAGGTGCTAGAGCATTAAAGCTTTCTATTCTCATCCAGAACTGTCTGAATCTAGGCTTTGTAGGTTGGCATCTGGCAACTTCCACCAAGCTTGTTACTTCTGGCCACTGTTTTCCTTTAGAACCACAGCCAGACAGTTGATGTCTGTTGAAAGTACAGTCTTCACAGGACTCAGAGACAAACTGACAGCTTCAGCATCATTCTGTATCACCAGGATCCCTCTCTGACTAAGCAGCTTTATTACCATACAGGCAAAATCATACTTCACTGACCTGCTGCAGAGAAATCAGATGTTTTACTTCAATCACCTCCATGGACAGAAAAAAACCTTTCAGGCTCAAGATGACATTAGAAGACTGAGTAGCTCTCAAATCATTCCAAGCATCACCTCCCTCTGTAAATTTATATTTCCTGTACCAATGCTTTTGATTAGGAATTATTTTCTTCCACTAACAGATTTCACTTTGTTTTCATATTTTACTTCTGATTTGTTTGGTATCATCAAACAAACTCAGAAATTGATCCTGGCTCCAGCAACCTACCTGCCTACCAGCATTGTCTAGCCTTTCATTATTAGACTTATTAATATTCCCTTGAATACTATTATTCAACTCTATATTAATATATGAATAACCTAGAGGGGTTTCAGCATACTTCAGAGTTACAGAGAATTACAGACTATCTTGCTGGCCATTCCCTCCTCAAGTATGTTAATTACTTTTGTCAAGACTTACTTTGGAAATCAAACAGATGCTTGGCAAAAAAGCTGTAACTATTGCCTTAGCATTTTTAACATTAGTATGATATTGTTATATCAGCTTTTATTGAGTTCATCCTTTATTACCCTGAAATTGTTTGCAATTTTTTTCTTCAGCCTTGAGAATATGATTTTTTCTTTCTGGTGAAACTGCTCTTTCCTGGTTGTTATTGAGCTAAAAGACTCAGCACTGGTTGTAGCTGAAAACACCCTGTGCTCTGAGGCTGTTCTTACTGGGCCAGAACTTCTGTCTACTCAGTAACAATGTTATTGTCTTCAGTCTGAACTGTGGACAAAGTCAGCTTGGCCCAACCTGAAGGAGAGGCAAAAAAAGCCATGGGTTAGGTTTTGAAAATACTTCCTAACTTCCAGTCAAATCAGAGCATCAGTTCAGACTGGATTTTGATGGAGCTCTTACTACCATTAGTAATAGCCATGCATGCAAAGCAGCTTTCCAACTGTCTTAGCCAAGCAAAATCCACAAGTCACAGAACTATGTCTTTTACTCCATTTGATTTTCAAAATACTTAGGTCATTCCCTAAGCATTAGAAAGCCAGGAACACAATGAAGAAAATGCATTATCTTTTCAAAGGCAAGCAACAAATTTTTTGCTTCCTAATTTAATTCTGTGCTAGACATCACAGCACCCAGAATTTAAAGAGAAAATACTGGTAACATTTAGACATTAACAATTCAGTCATCATTAAATGGCTGGGCAATCTCCTCATCTGGTCCAAGATGCTTGAGTCTTTGTGTTCTGATCTTTCTTAGAGAAGAACAACTATAACATGGTCTCCTGTTGCCTTCATGTCATTTCCACAGGGTATTGTTGTAATCTATTAGAATTATTTCATGCACATACACATAACAATAATTTTCTTTTTAGCTTGCAAGCACTGCAAACAGCCCTTAACATTACAGGAAATAATGAAATGTTCCTTTCTTGTTCTCTCTCATCTAATTCACTTCTTGGTAAAAGGGATTGAGAAAACAGGAACAGTAATGTTCCACCTTCATAACCACAATTATGAAGTACATAACTTAGTGTGATACATGTCTAACCCAAAAGACCTTCCCTGTGTCCTCAGCCAGAATAATTTTTCTCCTTCTAAGTAAGACTGCAGTTGCACCAGCCACATAACACTAATGCAAGAATATTTACAGATTTAGCATAAAGGATTATTCTCAAAGAAAGCTACTGCAAACACTGCTTACTAGAACTGCATGCTAATGGACCCATGGATAGAGTGGAAATACCATCTCAGAAAACATAAGAAATAGCTGCAAAAATAGTGGGTACAGCAATTAATCTAGAACTAACCTTACCTGGTTATTTCTACACACTACAACACAAATGTTTACGTTTTTTAGGGAAATATTTGAGAAGAAGGCACTACCACAATACTATACTAAAAGAAGTTCACTTTGTCAAAGTTCTTGGGATACCTGAGGACACTACTACTGATGTTACTTACAAGCAAGCTGAAAAGAAGAAAACTGTAAGCCAGTGAAGCTGAAAGAATACTAAGGGGAACTAACTTTTTTAATTAACTATTTTAACCTCTGTTAAAGTCACTACAGAAAGCCACCAGCTTACATTCTGATGTATTGAGCAGCACTGATACTACTTTATGTGAAGTATTACATAAAATTGCATAGATTTACACACATTACATGAAAATATGTAAAGTGTGTAAAGTCTCCACACACATATATGGTGCACACGTGCACAGAAAAAACACCTGACATTTGAGGACAAATACACATGCTCGTGCTAGCTCCAGGCCATGTCACAGCTGCAGTGACACCACAGCAGGATGGAGAGCAGAGAGGACTGGCAGGTCTCTTGCTACTGAGGCCCATTTCTAAAGGCAGCTGATGGATATTAACAAACTAGAAGAAATCAGGTGCATTTTAAATAGAAACTTTAGGATCTGATATTACTCCACTGTCACCTAGAACACAACGATTCCTAACATTTAGTGTCAATTTAGGACTCTGTGGATGCTAACAACTTACTACTAACTTACACAGGCATGGCTACATCTCGTTTGCCATGCTCTTCCCTAGCCCTCCATCATTATTCAGTGCTATTACTGGAATTAAATCACTCCATGGACTAAGAATAAATATATCCCACAGAAATGGCATCTCCTTATCTGGATGGAGCAAGGCTTCCTGTACTGAGGCAAGTGAAAGCACCAGCTCTGACCCGGGCAGCTCTCTGCTATCGATTTCTTTTGAATTTTGGCTTTTCAGCCGTATGTTTCCCCAGTGAGGGTGCCAGAGCCTGGAACGGGCTGCCCAGAGAGGTTGTGGAGTCTCCTCTGGAGACACTCAAGACCCACCTGGATCTGTTCCTGGGTGACTTGGTCTAGGTGACCCTGCTCTGGCAGGGGGGCTGGACTAGATGATCTTCTAGGTCCCTTCCAACCCCTCACATTCTGTGTCCCAGATCCCACCCTGGGGCACTGGGACTCTGCCTGGAGGGACCAACTGAGGGCACAGGACAAGTCGGACTCAACAGCCTGCTGGCGGTGCTGGCACTCGGCCCTGCTTTCTCCCAGGAGCTTTACCCATGCTAAAGAATGAGAAGTTCCAGAGGAACACTTTGTGCCTTCATATCACGGTGTTACTATTAGTATTAACGGCGAAAAGCTGTTAATACTACTCAGTAGCTGCCACTGTCGGGATGATCCCATGCGGTACTTGGAGCAGGCAGTTAGTCCGGCCTCAGCCTCCCTCTTCGCGCACGTTGCCGCCTCTGGAGGAGGCAGAAGCAGCTTCTACTAGATCTTAACCCTTCGCTTTGCCAAAACAAACGGAACGTTTTCGTCTTCCCGAGAGCTGAGGTGTAAAACCGTAACGACCTGGCGACCCCAGCACCCTCCCGACGACCCTCTCCAGACTCGCCGCCTCAAGAAGCGCCCAGCAGGGGTGAGCGCGACGCCGAAGGTCCCAACCGCCCCCAGCCCACTCGCCGCTTACCATCTGGGCCACCTTGAGCATGCCAGCGCAGGAGCGAAAATAGGCGCCGTCCATCAGCTCCGCGTCCGAGCCCGCCGAGGAGGAGGCGACGGTGGCGGGCGGGAAGGTCGCGGGCCCCCCGCTGCTCACCCCGGTGCGGATCACTCGCGCCCCGTGAGACATTGCTCCTTCCCGCGCTCCCCTCACCGCCGCCCGGCCCGGGACAGAGGGACTGGACGGGGCAGGAGAAGAACGGGACGAGAAGGGGCCGGGCGGCGGTGCCCCGGGGCTGCCGTGGGCCGGGCGTAACGCGGCACCTCCCCGCCCGCCCTCTCTCCGCAGCTGGCTGCGGGGCGGGGGCCGCCGAAGGGGCGGGCGAGGAGAAGCGGCGGGGTTTTCCCCTGGGAACCGGGGCCTGAGAGCCCCCTCCTACAAAGGCTCTCAGTCCTCAACCCCTGCACCTTTCCCGACCGGCAGCCGCCGTGGGATGCCCGGCTATCCCTGTTTTGAAGCTGGGTTCCGTGAAAACAGAGACCGGGGAGAAGGTTTCCGAGCAGGAACTGCGGGGTGCGGGGTTCTGGGAGGGGAGCTCCGCACTGAAGCGCCCACGGCAGCGCTCAGGGGCTTGGCTCGAACGGCTGAAGACCCCTAGGCGTGTGAAAGTGTGTCGGCGATGTTCTTGGAGGGGAGGTAGAGCTACAAACAGCGTCTTCCCACACAACATTACTTTCCTGGTTGAAAAATCCCAAACCTTCTGATTTTTCTCATAAAAACTTTTGCATATAACGGGCAGCAGCAGGCAAAGCTGTAACGACTGTCCAACTGTCTCAGCCCATTGTTTGAATTAAATCATGCAGAGATACTAACAAAACTCAACAAAGGAAGTGACATATTTCCTCCAGTTTAAAAATAACTTGGTTTTGCTTGCTGACAAGTGAGGTAAGAGCAGGCAGATGGTAACTCCAACTTCTGTGGCTCTCTTCCAAAATTAGGATGCAGATTCTGTTCATATTTAGCATGTAATAGCTCCTTCAGCAACTGAGTGTCTGGGGAAGGAAGACAGGTAAGTTCAGTTGCTCTCCAACACAAATAAGAGGCTGGCACATGTAATTTACATGAGCAAGACAGGGTTTGCAATATGGGTATAAAACAAACTGAGCAGCACCTGGTTTTGGGCATCTATTAAGCCAGCTAGCTCCTAGTTGGCAATAAAAGGTATTACCTGTCCCATCAACCTTTATCTCATGGCATTAGATATCAAAGCTACAGTATTACCAGTCTGCACCTGACTACAATGCTATTTGCTGACAAAGAGGTTTTGTTTTTCAGAGCTACTCCTCCCCCCCTTCCAGTTCAAGTTGAGTAGCACGAACACTTCTATGTTTCTTTAAGACTGGTGGAGGAAGGTTCTGGTAACTTCTCTCCTTCCTAATTAAGAAATAAATGTCTCTCACACCTTGATTCAGCTTCTTTAGTTCTTCTTTTAGAAGTGTGCATATGGCTGGGCCCTGCTGCTTTCCACTTCAGCCCAGTGAAATAGAAGTACCTTTAAATTACTATGAGTAACTATCATAGTTTCTGCTCAGAAATATATGCATCTTCTGTAAACCACTGGCACAAAGGCTGAAATACTGCTGCATTTGAAGTTTTCATTACAGTTCTTATGCTATTTACTTCATCTTAAGTATATCATGTATAATGGTGCTAAGGGGCACTCACAACACCTTAATAAAACAAATTTTATGGCCATAAGAACATCTGTCATTCATCTAATGGCCAGCCTAGTCCTAATCCATGACACTTAAATCTAAGTCATCCACATATCTATCTTTCAAGCAGTCTGAAACAAGTTATTTAGAATGCCAAATACCTTCATTTTGCAAGGTGATTAGCATTTTGTTTATTCTCCTAAACCTGTATTAAGAATTTCACTAATGCTTTCATCACTTCCTTCAAAGAACTGGTTTCTTTCAGTTTTGTGACCACTAAGCAATGCCTGCAGCCACCAATCTTGTTTTGTTGTGTGATAAGCTACAGCTAGCTTATCTTCCTTATGAATATGCAAATTTATAAGTAATAATTTGCAAATTGCTGGAAGAAACAGATTGACAACCTTTTGGGTGCTTATGACTTTTTTAAGGCCTCAATAGGAGGAGCAGACCTCAGGAAAAGTTCTCAGCTTTTACTGATTCCTCCAATTTTAACTAGATATTCAGAACACAGACAGTTGGTACCTGGGGAGCAGCTGAGAAACAAAACAGATGAGAAAGAATGGGAAGTGACATTATTCTCTTTCTAAAAGGAAAGAACAAGGCATGTAAGTGATGGGCTGTGACAAAAAAAAACCAACCCAAGGCTGAGCATAAAGCAAATTTCTCCCTAGTACATTAGTTTTTCAAGTTCAGAATTAAGGATTCAACTCAGATTTGCCTTTTAGAAGACATTCCACACATCTTCCCTTGAGAATCAGCACTGAAGACTTGGAGAGGTGGTAGATGTTTTGCCAGAATCATTCCTTATCTGGCAATAGTGGTGTTTTGTCCATACATGGGTTTATTCTGACACACAACACAGTTTCCATGGCAGTTTTTGGTAAAGTGGATGAAACATGTTACTCCCTCTTGCTTTTTACTCCCTATCTCTACCCACAGAAGGTGTCTGGGTTAAGGCTTCAGAACACATCACACCACAAAATCATGAAATATTTTTTGCACAGTCACATTCTTTACACTTAAGTACATCAAATACCAGTTAAGAAAGCATTTCTATTACTAAAGACATTTTTCCTGATGAGAAATCACCCCTCTAACTAGAAATATACCCAGAATTAAAATCTCATTTTATCAGTTGACACTTGGGTCATTTCTATGCCTTTAATTTTTTTTTTCCAGTGATTGAAAAGAGCAGATAGGATTCTAATGCCACACTGTATCTGTGTAGATAAAATGCATATTGGGTAGCCCTCCTTCCTTCTCACAACTGGATAATTTTAGCAAGCAGCAGCCAGCTTGACCTTTGTTGTACAGGCCAGATGCAAGCTGCAAGCAAATACAGGTTTTAAAATAATATCTTGGCTTCCCTTACACTGAAATCCCATGACACCAACAGATAATCAAGAAAACAACATGCTCAAGAACAGAATGAGCTGGCTGCTGATAAACCTTCTTCACTGCTGGGCACACACATAAGTAACCACACACCCTTTTGTTAAAGGGAGAAATAAGATGTTTTTAAGCAATAAGATCTCTCTAATTTAAAAAAGCAGCCTTCTACTACCAGGTTACAAAACACACATGGTTGGATAATTTATTTATTTAGAAAGTTTTTGGTGTTTGGTTGTTTGTTTTTCTGCAAAATGTCACTTTTTATACAGAACAATGAGACAGTATCAATCACAGCTTTGATTTGTAGCACTCAGTATCAAAAGTACACCTCTAACATTTATAATATAGAGTTACATGTACAAAATTGGCACATGGAGTAGGATTTATTAAAGTCCTAGTAATAACATCTATACAAGGTCTAGAAAAATACCATGTCAATTTCAAAAGAAGCAGGATGAAATTTTATTATACAGTACAAAGTCAGTGTTTAGGTATCTCTAAATATGGCATTATAAATAATTATTTCATCTCAGTGTAGAAAACAGTATCAGGGCTAACAGAAATGTTCAAACAGACCTCATTCCTCTTGCAAGCTTTGGTCAAGAGATAGAATCCTTGAGATATTTCATACTATGGAATCCATTTTAACAAAATATTTACTGCAAAGTTCGTGACTGCCAAGATATGAAGCTAAAATATGTATTTCCAGCATAGCAGGAGGTAACCACGAAGGCAAAGAACTGTAAAGAGAGGGGAAAAATATAGATTACGAAATAAAATCTATTTGAGATCACTGTCATTTTTAATAAAATAAAAATAAGTTATGGAATTTGGAAAAAGCAGCAAGAGGAGGCTTACTAAATGGCACTTTTCCACCTCCTTGTGTTTGTGTGGACATCACAGTCAACACTTTAATTAAGATTGTGAGTAGAAATATGGCCCTCAAATCAGACAACACATGGCATGTTTCAATTTCATCTCCACTTAATACTCCCTCAGCATGGATCTTACAGATTGTACTCCCACCTATCCTCTAGGTGCTGCTTTTAACACCAGTTGCTAGTGAAGCCTGAGGGATAAGCCATTGGACAGCTCACTTTGGCACTGCTGCTGTGCTCCAGGAATTGCCTACAGCCCATCTGTACATCAGTGTGCACTTCTATACCCTCACTGGCCTGAGTAGGTGCTGCAGCTCTGAGAGCAGGGCACTAATAAGCAGGCAGAAAATCTAAGCCCTCCACAGAGGACTTGGTGTGTCTTGTCTAATGCAAACTTAATCTGTGGCATCAAAAGCTGTAGGTGATAATGTAAAAGACTATTATAATAGAAAACTATAATATTCTTATTTCACAATTCTTTTATTTCATATATATAAAAGCTCTAGCTAAAATATAACAGAGAATGTCTGATGGGGATAGATTTCCTAAATTCTCACTAACATTATCCATGAAATCTTTAATGGGTTCAGAAAGCAAGAATCTACATTTAATAGTTTATTTAGACAGTGCATTAGATAAACACTATTAGGAGGTATTAGAAGAGATTCCAAACATCCCATGAGACACTGAGCATTCATGCATTTTGCATAAAACCTGCATCAGCAGAGGAGTTTCTGTAGCAGCAAGCAAGCTCCTGTCAACAGCAGTGGGCAAGGAATAGCTCTAGCTACAAACTGCCAAGGGGAGAAGCCCCTGAAGACCACTTTGATGACAGGAACAGTTATCCCTTTGCCAAGACAAAACCAGAGCAGGTGTTGAAGTCTCTGCATTCATGGCCATATACAATAAGCTTCAGACACTTCAGAGCAGTCCAGAGAGGATGAGTACAGAAGCATGAGCAGCCAGCAAGTAGCTGTTGTTCAGAATCCATGGATACAGCTGAATTTGACTAGTGTTGCCACAACATGCATGAGTTTTTACAAGTCCCTTCTCTTAGCTAATGTGTTCACCTACTCAAAGTGACAAGCTCTTTAAAATAGAAGTTTTTCACTTTGACTGATTTGTATTCCCAAATGTAAGGAGTGAGACAGCAATGTCAGGCCAATTAATCATTTGCAGCCACTTTAAAACACTCACAAGTTACATGATTTTTCAGGCATTGCTCACCCAACTCTGAAGAAAAGACTCACAAGTTGAGGCTGTAGCAAGATTTCTGTAGAAACAACAGCAGCACTTCAAGACCTTCCCAAAGGTGCTGAGCTTCTGTTATCAGTCTGCAGCTTCTCAAATCTACACCACATACATTTCAACTCACACTCCAGGAAGACTTCTTTTGAGAGAACTTTGACACAGAACTGGTTTAAACAAAGAAAAGAACTCACTGAGGAAGCTGCCCAGCTGTTGTAGTTGTGACTGTCCAGTTCTTTGGTAACTGAAGATGCATCTACAATGGCAGCAATGAGGTACAAAACGAAGGCACTTCCATTAAAACACAGCCCCTGTTGATGAACCAAACATCAGTAATTAATATTCACATGCATGTTACCATTTTCCATTCCAACACTATAAAACTCTCCTCTGAAATACAGTGTACACATGTACACAAGAAGTGTGACTCTCTTTTTACCTTCTTCCAAGTTTCTATCTCTAAGATTAAAATTTACCTGCTTTATTTGAAGATTTCTTATCTCTCTTGTTTTATCTGGGCATTAAAAAACCCTGTCAATTTTAGTATAAGATGCCAACAATTGGCAGGTTCAAGTGAGCTTCTGTAAAGCACTGATTTTCAAGCTCCAGAGTTGATTGCCTAGAGTATTTGTAGTATTTGTTGTTATTTTTAGATTTCCTGTTCCAAAAAGACTCATTTACCCTGGAAAGCTACAAATCCCTGCAATATCTTGTCATGTAGAAAACAAAAAAGCACATAATTTTTGAGAAGTGCTGCTCTGGGAAATAAGAGTGTTGGGGAAGATAGAATGCAATGCAAGCTGATTGGGCCTTTACTGCCAATATACTGCTCAAACCAAATGGTTCATGCTAAATTACCATCTGCTCCTTACATTTAAATTTACCAGATTTTAAAAGCTTCCATTGATTGTTTTAGCAAAGAACTCACACCATTAAGGAGAGTCAGTTTGGAAGCATGTCCTTCGGGTTAATTTGCAGTAAAAGTAACTGCATCTTAAGCAATTTGGTAATGTGCTTAACCTGCAAAAAGTGAATTTATGACAGAGAAGTCCAGATGTAATTTGGGATACTGAATACAATTGGTACAGTCTGAGCTGTTGCCTAAGGAAGCAGAGCAATAACTAGCAGAGACTGAAATTCAGGATACCTCAGAAAATAGGGTGGCATAAGATCACTCCAAGGTGTGTGCAACACTCTCTTGAATGAGGACATTAACAACATCAGTCTGAGAGGAGATCCAACATTGCTCTTAGCCAGCCAAGAGTGGCAGAGGTCCAATTCAAAGGCTGTTTGCAACAGCACTTTTAATACAAATCAAACTGTAACATGAGCATCTTTTGTTTATTTTGCATTTCTTTTCATATTAGCCTTTACTAGGAAATCCTAATTTTTTGACCTATATTTATGTGACCTTATAGAATCATAGAATGTATTGTGTTGGAAGAGTCCTCCATAGCACCTCTAGTCCAACCCCCCTGCAATAAGCAGGGACATCTCTATCTAGCTCAGGCTGTTCAGAGCCTTGTCAAGCCTGGCCTTGAATGTCTCCAGGGGTGGGGCCTCCACCACCTCTCTGGGCAACAATTCCAGTGATCTAGCACCCTCAGATTAAATAACTTTTTCCTAATATCTAACCTAAATATACCCTTTTGTAGCTGAAAGCCATTACCCCCTCTGGATGGATCCTGTCCTTCTGGCACATCAACTCTACCACCCAGCTTAGTGTTGTCAGCAAACTGGCTGAGGATGCCCTCAGTGCCACTGTCTGTGTCAATAATGAAGATATTAAACAACACTGGTCCCAGTACAGACCCCTGAGGGACACCACTTGTCACTTTTTCCTATCTAGACATTGAGCCATTGACCACTCTCTGGTGTGACCATCCAGCCAATCTCTTCTCCTCTGAACAATCCACCCATCAAATCCATACCTCTCCAGCTTAGAGAGGAGGATACTGTGGGGGATGGTGTCAAAGGCCTTGGCAAAGTCAAGATAGATGATGTCCACTCATGCAGTTGCTACAATATGTTATCTACATATGTTATCTACAATATGAAGTGGAAACAAATCAAATACTCCAGGTTGCCTACCATATACATGAGGGGCAGCTCATTTATGTGCAGCTGTTGTCTGAGAAGTGTTAAATTGATGAAAGAGGAGTAATGAGTAAAGCTTTATCCAAATGGATACAAAACTGCTCTCCCTTTGAATGCATTTTACTTACCTCTAATGTAATGGGGAAAAAAGCCCACACCTTTAAATGTACCCAAGCACATTACTGTTGTAATTGAAATAATCCAACATTTCTATAGCAGTGTTATAGCCTTAATGGTAATTGCTGGTCATGCAACTTGAAAACAGAGAAGCTATTTGAACATAATCCTGGTTGTTCTCAATAGTAATTGGTGTAACTGGCCATTTATTACAGCAGCAAATGGGAAGACAAAAAAGAAAAGGGTATTCTATTTTAGTCATGTACAGCCCAGAGTTGATAATAAGATGTTTGCAACACAGAAGTCAAAAAGATCTTATCATAAAAGTAACAGAATTCTAGTCAATAATCTTTAGCTAGTAAAAAACAAAGCCAAACCACAGTTATCCCCCTGTATCAGACAAATGCAAGACTAACATGTATAAGAATTTTTGGATGTGTCACAAATAACCAGTTGGCTGAGATGAGTTTTAGGATCTATGATCCTGAACAAAAGCCTGTTATAAGAATCATGTAAAAATGTGCTGTTGAGAGGTACCATGAGCCAGGTTTGTCCAAACCACAAAAAGGGCAAAATTGTTCTGTAATTACATTATCTGCTTATCCGATTTGCATTAAGTGCTGAGCTAAAAGCAAATTATTACATGGCATGTAAAGAGTCCCTCTTTCAAGTCACAGTATTGATTCAAATAGGAATATCTCCTATTTAAGTCACAGGGCCATGTCTGCTAGCTCAGAGACAGCAACAGCCTCATTCTTCATGGGATGTAATCACTACAGGGAAAAAAAAAGGCCACTGTGCATAAATATCAGTCACATTCACATTATTAAAAATCAAGTCACTACAACTGCTGAACAATACAGTGAAACATCAGAGGAAAAATGTTTTAAAAATGCCTAGGTAGTTTGAATGTTAAACTCTGCAGTTAAGCAGCCACACAGTAATCAGAAAACCTGCTAAAATCACAAGTACAGTTGCATAGAGAATATCAATATTTTAATATTGATAATATTGATATATCAAAACATCAATATTTTATTCCCTTCATAACCCAGCAAATCTGAAACAACAAAGAATGGGTGTATTTACCACTGTGGTCCATGGCACCTGGGGGATCCTGGTGTAGGTCATTGTCATGTAGATGATCAGAAAGAAGAGTGTGAGAACCCAGTAAAACACAGCTACAAACATCACCCAGCCAAAGGCTGGATAGAGAAAGTATTCTGTCCCAGCTATCAGGGTCCACACCAGCAGCCCCAGAACCTGCAAAAGACATGGAAAAGAAAGAAAACTGTTACACAGACTTCAGACATTTGTTCTAGGTGAAGGAACAACACCCCTGCATTCACACAACCATCTGATGAGGTGAGGTGAGTTGGGACTCTACCCTGACAGACACTAATCTAACAAAAACCAAACTGGACTGGCACCACAGGCACAAAACAACTCCTAGGACCTTATTATCAGTCTGGGGGAAAAAAAACCAACCAAACAGCTCTCCCTTGACTGTCTGTTCATATTTAAGACGTGAAGAAATACATGAACCAGAGATTTTAACATACTCTTCAGTTTTCTCTAGTGTTAGGAGATTTCCAATGCATTAAGAGGGATGAAAAAGCAATAAAACAGAAGTCATATGCCACAGGATAAAAAGTTGTATTTTGCAAGTTACTCAGCAATTAGAAAAGTCTTAAATAAAAAGGAGGTATTAAAACCACTGCTCTAGTGAGACCCCAGCTGGAGTACTGTGTCCAAAACCTCAAATCCCACCCCCTACACTTTATTGGAATTAGATATGAGAACTAAAACTGTTATATTTGAAACAAGGTGCTTCCCTTTCTGCTACTTGGGTTATGGTGGAACTGCTCAGAAGAAACAGAAGGAAGACAAAATTAAAGTTGCTGAGCCTTTTAAAAGCCCCTTTACTTTTCTGTTGCAGTGTTGAACACAAACACTAATGATAAATCTTTAAACAAGACAATTTGTGCCCATAAACACAAGTTCATTGCAATCAGCCCTGATCACTTTCAGCACCTAGGTGGTATCTGTTTATTTCAGTTCATGCTCCAAACTGCCACCCAAACTTAATTCAGCCCTGAATTTGTTGTCCTGTGTGTTCACATAAAAGGACGCACACATGTCTGTTCTGTGGGGTTGTTTTTGGTCTTGTAACAGACAAAGCACCAAAAGGTCTTTGCAAGAGCGTTTTTCCCACCGGTTTCCAGAATTTAGCAGTTTCTTTTTAGTAGGAAGCCCTGGAACTTGCTCGGACTGGGATAAAAAAAACCTCCTTCCCACAGCGCACCAGGGGAGGGCAGCATTGCCCCAAGAACAGCTCCAATGGCACTCACTGGCTACTTAAAAATAGTCACTATTCTTAAAATTATCACTTCAGCAGTGCTTCCCATAGCTCATTTTAATTCCAGGTCCAACAACATTTTACTACCAGTAGCAATTCAGTTAATAACGCCTGAAATTGCACAAACTACCCACAAACATGTTAAACCCCTCAATTTTAGTGTAACAGCTTTAAGATTAAACAATCTTGATAGACTGTTTAGCTAATCAAATATGATTTTCTTAGGAGAAAAAGTTTCTTTTCATTGCGCCCATCCACTTTAGTCCAAATTTAATAATCCAGAAATTATACTAATGAATAATTGGACTCATGCTTGATTAGTAATTATGAAAGATTTATCCTAGATCTGAGTATGTAGTAAAATACCAACAGAAACTTCAAGATGAAACAAAGAAATTCAACATCATTAAACACTGTAAAGTATCGACAGCCTTGTTATTTAGAAAGATTTTTTTTAAACAGAAGTAGACTTTGTCATGCAAAGCACAAGACAATGAAAAAATGCTCAATACTAAATTCAACACAAGAAGATTGATTCAGTTTATATTACGGATTATTTCTGAAGAGCCAAAACTTCACAAGCAGCACGTTATTAAACAGGAAAATTTTGAGGTTAGATGAAGCCACTAACCTTACATGAACACATGACATTAACTAGAGCACTGGCATTCTCATGGGTCACTGGTTTGGTTTTTTTCCCAGTAATTTTCTAATCTGGTGTTATCACCTCCCTTTCAAGATCATTTTAATCTTTAAGCAGCTGTAGATCTCACAGGTATTCCAAAGAACTGCTCTGAACGTGTCTTTATCTGGCCCAACTCCACAACAGAACAATTCATCTGAGCTATTAAGATGCAGCATGGGTGTTACAGATTTATATTCTCCCCCAGTTCTGGGTTCATATGCATCATAACTTTGATGGGTTGGATATTAGAGCACATCTGACATTTGCAGTTAGCTCTGGATACTCTTCCTGCAGATTACTGGAGCCGACAGCCTGAAATAATAGTTCAGATTACTTGATTAGACCAGAAAAGGTCAGATCAGCTCATGGTCAACAATTCTCTCTGTGTGTAGTTAAATGAGATGGCAAATGGTTTTATTGCATATGTAAACATATGCAAGAAATTGATTTAAAGTTCACACTGGCTGTCAGCATCTACAAAATACCTAAGGAGACAAAGGCACAGAGACATCCAGACGAGGCTGCTGTGATTAGCTTGTCTCCTCAGCATGTTAAATACCCAGAGAGCTGCTGCAGTGTTAAAAGCCTGTCTCACCATATTTTACATTCCATGTTTGTTGTTCAACAGACCAGTGCAAACTGGGTGATACTTGTGCATTTGCTGGAGCTGAGAATGCCACTTTTCCTGCTGATTTGACAGCAAACCTCCCCACTGGGAATAACTGGGCTATATTCAAATGACATCCCAATAAGGCAGAATCTGGCAAGTGAATGGCAGGTATCCAATAGCATAAAGTAAGGCCCAGCAACTGCAATGCCTGGGGAGTGCTCCCAGAAATTCAGTGTGCACAGAGCACACAGCTACTTGCACTGCTTCAGGTCAGCTGAAAGACAAAGGAGAATGCTTCACTCAGTAACTGGGAAAAGCCTGGATCTCATGATAACCAGGTATGCCAGAGTGTATTAGTATTTGATTTTAATTTATGAGCAAGTTAGAATATGCTTATTTAGATTTAAAGGAGCATACTACAATTCTGGCAAAAATGACTCTGAGAAAGGAAGGAAAAAGCATCAAGAGTAGTGAAGAAAAGAATGCATGTGGTAGTCAGTGAGAGGGGGTGCTGGGTGCTGAGACTATTAGGTGCTCCATCAGCTGGGTCTAGTCTTTCAAGTCAGGTGAGAGGTAGGGATTTCACTTGTCAGCACATGATAAAGGCAAACAAGGGAAAACTGCTTATTGCACTTTCTGATTTCACCTTGGACATCTATTTTGTGGTCACTTGCCTGCTGCTTGATCAGGTATCTCCAATGCTAGAATACATTAATATGTCAAACCTACTAATGCATACTTCAGCAGTTGGCAGGTACCATAAAAAGCAAATAACTTTGTAGCAAAGTCCAATATTATTGACTGTGCAGGTTTAAAATTAGATGCTTAATTGCATATTCAAACTCTTAAATAAGTGCCATAATTTTTCTTCAGTGCCAAGAACTTAAAAAGTATTGGACTATTTCATCACTTGAAAAAAATGCTTTCTTGCTTAGATAGATGAGACACATCATGTCTCATGTCACTGGTACAAGTCAGCAGGAATGAAAGCAGGTGTGAGCTTGAATCTGTGTCTCTGTTCCTGCTTTTTGAAGCAGCTTAAAAACTGCAGAGCTGAATTTGTACTTGCAAACTGTATTTTAAAAGGTTATCATGTAGTGACTCCTCCCCAGTGATGCTGGTGTTAAATTCTGCAGCATTCATCTTGACTGGTTAACCAAGCAACACAGTCAATGTTTATGCATCTCTTTCCAAGAAAAAAAAAAACCAACAGTCTGATTGTGGCAGAACTGACAGGGAGAAAAACCCAAGGCTCATCTAGCTGCATGAATATATAATATTAATAAACAAAAACAAAAACCACACACACAAAACACCCAAATCCAACAACAACAAAAAACCCACAACAAATGAACTCCACTATTTGGCACATCTGCCTAAAGCTTTCCCTATTCCTTATCCTAGAGATGCTTCCTAGGACCATTTCAGTTCTCTGTACACAGAAGTATTGTAAGATTCAGAGAGATTTGCTACTGGCACAGGTGGAAAACACAATAGTGCATTTCCAGCAGTAATCTCCTGTATTCCAGCCACCTGAACATAGACAGAATCCAGCAGACATCTCTCCTCTCCTTCCTGAGAGAGGATATACACAACTAGAAGAAACAGACCACTCTAAATTATTGCACATTGTTATTTCACTACTAAATCACAAGTTAGGAGCTACCTCAGCAGCAGCACAAGCAATCTACACGGATCTCAACCTCCACCTTTTTCCTCCCTTGGCTGCTCTCTGCAGGCAAAAATTCCCCAGGGAGTCTTCCACGGGCAGGAAAAGCATAAACATTTCTCAAGCCTGCCCCCTGGTTTCTTATCCCACCTTTATGGCCCTTGGGAAGACAAGCTTGGAGATCCTTTTCATCAGGCACCAAGAGGGCAAACCAGGATCCTTAAGGGCAGGCAGCCCAGCACTACAGGGGCTCCCCCGATTTGATGCTGAGCAGTCAACAATCCCTTGAGTGTTTGCAAGCATTTTATGTTCTTTCAAACCTGAGATGATATAGATCACTCACCAAAATGCAGGTTCTTATTCTGTGAATCGAGATATCCACAGAGGGTGAGGGGTAGAAGGGAAAATTTTATTTAAAGATAAAAAAAGGGGGGGAAAAAAGAGCATTCTGCTTCTATTGTTCTTGCAAGACATGCCCAGGACAGTCAGTTGTACGAACAGGAAAACTAATTGTCTTATAGTTGACAGATACAGAATTATTATTTTTTATTTTTCTGCTCTAGCTCAATGAAGTAAATGTCTGCAGACCAATACCGGCTGTGGATCCGAGTTTTCATGCTGTCACAAGAGCTCTGGAGGACAAGAATTCCTCCTCCTGGCACTAGAGGGAGCGCAAACATTGATTTATTTTTTTTTTTCGGAATGATGCTCTGGGGGGAACCACGGGGACGCGGGGAACAGACCCCAAAGGGGCGACTGCCACACAGTGCCCAACCCCTGCAGAGTGAGAGGGACTGATCTAAGGAATAAAACTACTGGAGGCAGTACATGCCAAAAGATGCTTCAGAAATATATCCTCAATAAAGGCTGAACTCTTATGTGACAGTTTAGTCCCCATCCTATTACAAGCTACATGGAAAAACCTCCCGAGTCAGGCCTGGGATGGGTCAAGACCTCCTGGCAGACACTGCAATGCAAAGGGAAAATATTCCAGAGTGAGAACTCAGACCAAGTCCTTCAACAGCTGGTGAACCTTCAGCATCTCTCACAGCACCATGGAGCAGGGAAGTCCTCCCACACTTACCCCAGTTCCCCTGGAAAGAGATTGGCATGGAGGCAGAAGCAGCTCACAGGGCTGCCCAAGATACTCTCAAATCTCCTTGGGAAGAGGGGAGACAGGGATGCAGTTAGTGGCTGGCATGAAAGGAGGCAACTCCTTTCTCTGCCCAGGCTGGGTAATACTGCAGAAAGACAGTGCCTGAGCAAAATGCAGCAGCACAGCCCTGTTAGACAGCACTAAAAATTAATAAATCACAAAAGTGGTTCTCTCTAAACCTCCAGGGTTGACTCCACTGACTGCAGGGCAGCTTGTGAGACGTGTTTTGGCTCATTGCAACTGACAGCTGGTGAAATAACTCAGTGTGAGGGGTAAGGAAACTGTCCTGTCCACCCCAGCAGCTACTACAAAGCTCAAATGTTGCTTCACCTAAGAAATATGTGTGGAATGTGTGAGGATCAGAGCTAACACCAGTAGCACAGACCAAAAGCAGGTATCTTAAATTAAAAAAGCGAAGAGATGTTTTCTGTAAAACAGACTGTCCCATCTCCCATCAAAATTGTTAAATCACTATAAAAAAGGTTTTTTTCTTACTATTTCTGAGGTAGTTTTGTCTAAAAAAATAACTAGAGGTTGGGTAGTGGCTATTTAGAATGTAAACCAGAAATACGATTGTGCTTGGGTTGTAAATTTTGTCGTTGGGTTGTAAATTTTGATCCAAAATGTCACAGTGGGGGATTAGAAACTGTTAGGAAAGGAATAAATAACAAAAAAACTCCAGCAAACAGAAGCTATCTCAGTGCTTTACAAACAATGCAAGATCCCTCTCTGCTTTTCCTGCCTTCTAGCAAATGGCACAGTCAGGATTTTCCAGAGCAGAGCAGGATCTTGCTCTGTGTGCTGGTTCTTACACTAGTTCAGTCTCTGATAATGACTGATACTAATACTGGTCTAAACAGACCACAGAGCAGATCCATTAGTCATTCTTACTAACTTCTGGTCTTAATTAACATTATTTTCCTGCAGGAGACCCTGGCAACTGACTACCAGAAAGAAGCATTACCAGAATGGGATGGATGACTACGTGGCACATCAACCTCCCGTTAGTTTCTGAAGTAAAAATATGGGGAATAACATCAAGCAGTGATGAAGAAACCGTCTTGAATTCTATACTGATAAAATCTGTTTTCTCCACGGAGCAGCGGTTGATCATTAACAGGTCATTAAAACGTGTACAGAGCATAAAGATTGGTCCTTGTCCCAGGGCACTTTCCACATTAAATGCTTAAGGTTTGAAAGCTGCTTTCGGGAGCCCACTGCTATTTACCGGTGCTTGTAAATTGTAATTTAACTCTTGTGTTTAGCCTGGGGATCTGCAAACACACAGACATGTATATAGACTCCTGGGCACTATGCATTAATTTAGGCACCCTCGCTAACCCATCATGTTACCTAGACACGGAATCATCCCCCACGATGTTTATTCTCTGCCAAAAGCACCTTTAGGAGGAATGCATACTGTGTGCTGGTCCTGGCCCAGAAAGATCTGCAGGCAGGAGCTGCTGGAGCTGCCAGGAACACACCAGGCACTGTTATCAGCAGCTCCATCGGGCCCACGGGGCGATGGGAAAATCAAGAGGGGTGGTGCAAAACGCCACCAAACAGGCTGTCCTGAAACACCTCCCTCTCTGCAAGGGCACCCGGGGAAACAGGCTGGAGACGGTGACCTCCACACTGCTTGAGCTGTAAACAGGACCTGAAAGCCAGGAGCCTGCCTGGCTCTTATCGAGGGATCAGCAGGGATGTGAATAAAAGCAAAGCTGCTGCTGCTGCTCCCTTTTCCTTCCACTTCAGCAGGGCCTGGCTGTGGCAGGGATTATTCCCACCATCTAACACAGAACCACAGAATGTTAGGGGTTGGAAGGGACCTAGAAGATCATCTAGTCCAACCCCCTGCCAGAGCAGGATCACCTAGACC
>JAOEGS010018321.1:0-20649 GCA_025447755.1 Corythornis vintsioides | reverse complement strand
TAAAAAAAAAAGAAAATTCTTTCTGTTTGTGCAGACTGGCCCTGTGCCCCCCCCAGCCATCCCGTTAGCCTTCCCGAGGCCAGGGGCAGAGCAGCAGCCACATCTTTTTCCACCTGATAAGACTTGTTTTTTGTTTCTAGTGGCAACCAAAAAGGAAGATTTCTCCCCCCCTTTTTTCTGCATCCCCCATGGGAGGGACAACAGCCACAGATCCACCTGTCCAGAGGTCACCGAGCAGCACGAGTCTCCCTGCAGAGCCTCTCTGGCTTCTCCTGGTTAATCCACTTCCACTGGGTGATGGTTTTTTTTTTTCTCTTAGAAAAGCAGCATCATTTTCTGTTTGTTTCAACACTTTGTTTTTATAAAAAACTAACAGACGGGATCAACAACAACAATACCCCAAAAATTGCAAGAATTACTTTTTCAACTCAAGTGCGCAGCAAAATTTTTTCCACCCTCTCTCGGGATGCAACTGGGACCCCCCTCTCCAGAATGTGACCTGGGATCCCTGCCTTGGAGAGAGGGGGGAGGGAAGATGCATTTTCAGACTATAGCAGCACGTTCCAATGGATTTCTTAAAACCTAGTCTGATGTCTAAGCTACCTAAAAAACCCAACCAGCTTCCAAGTGAGTCTCCCATCACCCCACGGAGCGAAGGAAGGGGGCAAAGGATGAAGGCACAAATTCCAAGGGAGAGGTGACCAGCGTCCAGGCCCCACAGCAGGAGCTGCTGTGTCTTCCCCCCTCCCCAGTTCCCAGCAGTTAACAATAAATTAAGCAGCCTCAGTGGTGGGGGCAGTGAGAAGCTCAAACCTGGCCCAGGAGGCCACGCAGATGGGGAGCACATCCCCTGGGTGAGCCCTGAAACCCCCCCCCCTAAATCCCAACTCTAGAACACGAACAAGCCCCACGTTTCCCCTCCAAGCAGAAGCAGCCAGGCCAAACCCCCCCACCCAGGAGCCACCGCAATCTGGCACGAAGCAATCGGGACCGAGAGGCACCTGCTCCCTCCTCCCGCACGCTTGGGAGCCCCCCCAGCCCCCCAGTCTGGGGGATTGTGGGGGGGTTAGAAGCGTTTTGGTCACACAGCCCAGGGTAAGAGGCTCACTATCCATGATTGATGCCCCCACAGGGCTAGAAGTCGTCACAATCCACCCCCAAGGAGCCGGCGAACAGCAGCCGGCCGGGCTACGAGGAACACGAACTGAGAAACATTTCACAAACATCATTTGGGGTCCTGCTCCCCCTCCCCAAGTGATTTCTGTGCCCTGTCACCACAAAAAGGGTCGCTTCACCCCAGCAGAAGCCAAACGAGCAGCGTGGAGCTCCACAGGCTCCGCTAGGATCCCGCAGCCAGCAAGCGGAACCGATCCCCGGCGGGCGTGGGACGGGGTGGGGTTGCTGGGATGAGGTGACCTCTGGGTGGGTGTCCAGGGTGAGGGGGTGGCTCTAGGGCGGGGCAGGCTGGTCACAGGTTGATGTCCGTGACGTCTGTGGGAGTGCTGGTGGGCTGGCTGGCCGGGTAAGCAGCAGTCTTGGCCGCGCTGTAATCCTGGTGGGTTTGGGATGCCTGTTTGAGGCTCTCGGCTAAAGCTGCCTCGATCTGCTCCTGACAGGCTTTCAGGCAGTCCTGTGGGAGAGGGAGAGAGACAAGAAGCCTCAGTTCTCTGCTTTTCAGAGGTGGGAGTCTTATAAATAGCTCAGAGCAGCTGCTGGGCTACGACTCTGGCCCCTGGATCATCTAAACACACAAGACAAAGAAGCCTTTCTCCAACCAGGGTCATGTCCAGCTTCTCTGTGCTTTAGGCCCCTCCCCAGGAGAAGCCCCAGGCTCTGGTTGTCTTCTCCCCACCTTCCTGCTTGACCACGCTCAAGAAACAAAGGTTGTGCCCATCAGAGCTTCCCAAAGCACCCAGGCTCATGCCCTGGTTGTGGCGTGTGATTGCCAGTCAGCAAGTCAGCAGCTGCTGGTGATCCAGAGAGGGGAGCAGAGCAGCTCCACACCGGCTGGCATCAACTGGTACAGCTAAGGCAATGCCCAGCATGTGGCACCACCTCAGAGCCTGCCTCCCCCAGCTCTCCCAGCTCTCCACCTGATCATCTCTGCCCACACCCAAGCCAGGATGAGGTGACTCCCAGCTGGGTGCCCTGCCCAACACACTCTCCATCACCCTGGGGACCTCCAAAGGCAGCCGGACCCAACACCCCAGACCCAAGAGCCACCCCAGCCACGTGTTCCCTACAGCTCTGGGTAGTACAAGAACGATGCTGTGGTCACGGGGCTTCTCACGAGGCTTTTACCCTCCTGCTCTCCCCTTGGGGAGCCTGGCACGACACCCACACCTCCCAGGGACGCACCAGCCTCATGACTGGCAAGGCACAGCAGCAACCTTAAGAGCAACCCCCTTGCTTTCTCCCCACACAAGTTAAGACCAGAGGAGGAAACTCCTCCAATCAACAGCAGAGCCCCGTGAGGCAGCGGAGCCATTGCCACCCTGGCACCTCACAGCACCCACCCGCTGGACACGGCGGGTTCTGGCTGGATACTGTCACCCATGAAAATATCTTACCAGGAATCCACCACCGGTTCTTAGAAACTGACAGAGGATGTGGTGAGTGAAAATAGCAACGCCCACCACCCCTTCCCACGCTGCTTCCCGTCAGCCCAGCCTCCAGCAGCCCGCAGCCCCGGGCTGAGAGAGCTCCACGCGGGCCCCTCGCTGCTGCCAGCCCGGCCCCTGGCTCTCCAGGGGGAGACTGGAGCAGAGATGGTCAAAGCCACTCTGGCCACAGGCAGCTGGGCACTTCTGCCAGCTGGAGAAGCCCCAGGGGTCTGGCTCTGCTGCAGGTGGGATGAGGGTTGGTCGAGAGCAGCTCCAAGCCCCAGACCAAGCCAGTGAGGAGCGAGAACCATCCCACTGCCCAGATCCTGCCAGCCCAGGAGCAGCTCCAGCTCTGCACTGGGGTCCCCACAACTCCCTGCACCCCTGGCACTGCCCAGCTGTGGGAAGGGGATTGCAGTGAGGGGGCTGGAGAGGAGAACAGTCACAACCCAGGGACTGTGAGGGCAGGTTCAGGGAGAAACATCAACATCATGAACAGGAGGGTGAGGCCAGCTCCTTCTCCTGGAAGCCCCCCCAGCACTGCAGCCACATCCCTGGGGATTCCCTCAGCTACCGACTGGGCAGGCTGCAGGGCAGAGCAGATGCTCTCCCTGCGTTGAGGAGGGAGGGGAACAGAGGTGTTCTGGGCTCCATTTCGGTTCCCCTCCCTGCTTCCCACCTGTTCCCTCCACCAGCCCTGGCCCAGAGCAGGTTTCAGTCCCTGCCCCATTCACCGCAGCAGCTTGAGAGCAGCTGGCTGCTCTGATTCTCTTTAAAAAGGCTCCAGCAGCCACACAAAAAAAATGAGAAAGCCACACAAACAGCTCAGTTCTCCCTCCTGCCCTGTCCCCTCCCCGCATGGACAAAGCCTGGTCACAGCCTCCCACCCCCTGCAGCACCAGCATCTCTTCCAATTCCCACCGGGGGTGTCAGGGGACTGTAACCAACCCCTGCTCAGCTGCTGGGGCAGAAGAAAAGATCAAAAGAGGCCCCTGCAGAAAAAAGGCTCCCGATGACTCTACCTGCAAACAGGGAGCCTGTTGGGGTCCCCATTCCCATCCCCCACCGTCCCCAAGTCCCCAGCAAAGCCTCTGTGGCAACGTCCCCAAGAGCTCTGTGCTCTCCACCCCCCTGTCCCACCCGAGCCCGGGCACCTGCAACCAGACACCGGCCGGGCCGAGCAGATGCCAACCCGGCTGCACCGTCCCCCTGAGCCAACCTGATCCCGCGACACCTGCCCCTGCCGGGAACAGCAGTTCCCCTTTGTGCTGCTTCTCAAAGGCTCCCGAGCTCCCCCTGCTCTGCCAGCCACGAGCCAGCCAGGGGTGCCCTGGTTCGAGATGCTCACTCATCCACCCAAGGTCGGCAGCTCGATGAAGAGCCCGACGTCCTCCCCTGCTAGGAATCGTTGGGTTGTTTTTGTTGGAACAGACCTTTCAGATCGTGGGATCCAACCATCCCCCAGCCAGGGCACCACTGACTCGTGTCCCTCAGAACCACAGCTCCATGGGGGGCTTGGAAACCCCTCCAGGGATCACAGGAACTCCACCCCTGCCCTAGACAACCCTGGAGGGGAAGAAACTGTTCCTCAGCTCCAACCTAAACCTCCCCTGGGGAAACTCAAGGCCAGTTCCTCTTCTCCTATCACTTATTCCTTGGGAACAGAGCCCGATCTCCACGTCAAAGCACAAGCAGCAGAAAGGAGAAGGGTTTTCCATCAGATCCAGCAGCAAAACCTCTTGGCTGTCCCCTGGACACTCACCACCTCCGTGCCAGTGACACTGGCCAGCAGCTCGGTGATGGCCTCGCCGCTGACATCGTTGACCGAGACCGTCAGGCCGTGGATCGCCGCCCCGATGCTGCCCGTCGCGATCATGGAGGGGGGGTAGAGGGCAAACGTGTAGTCTAGAGCCAGGGTGGGGACACGAGGGGCAGAAAGAAGCAGCCGTTAGCAAGGAGGTGTCTGGTAAGTTCTTGGCACTGGGAATTCCAGAGGGGTGTGAGGGTGACTGGGGAGAAATGGGAGCGATGCAATGGGAAATGGGCTGAGTGCCAGAGCTTAGGTTGGCCACGTCCCTGGGCCTGGCTCAACTGAAGGTGAGACCAGGCCACCCAGCAAGCCTGGCTCAAGCCCCGGGGTGGCTCCAGTAGGAGCTGGGACCCACCTGTGGCACACAGGGCGATGAAGGTCTGCGCGTGTTTCTTCACCAGCTCCATCTTGTCTGTGGGCAGTGGGAGGTGATGGAGGATGTGAGCCAAGAAATCGTTGGCTATCACTGAGACCAGGTCCCACTTTAGCTTCTCCAGGACTAGAACTTCCCAATCCTGCAGAGACAGACAGACAAAACATTGCTCATGGGGCTAGGCCAGGCAGAAACACTTGCCCAACTCAGGGTCAGGTAAGGCTGGCACTTGGGGAAGGGACAGGAGAAGATACAGCCCATGAGGCAGGGAAGGAAAGAGGGACCACCCCTGCTCCATGACTGGCACAAATCCAGCCTCCAGCTGGTGCAAAGCTAAAAGATCAGCAGAGAAAGTGATGAACCTGGTTTCTTCCTTCCAAGGTGCAGTCAGATCAGCCTCTGAAACTCCTCTGCTCAGAGCAAGGAGCTGTGGGTACCATCCCCCTTTTCCCTGCTGCACCCCCAAGAGGAGAGGCCAATGACCATCTACCACTGTCCCAACAGAGGGATAGAGGAGCTCACCCCAGGGCACCTCCTGCAGTGGCCCTGTGGCCAGAGACCCTCAGGAGGCAACAGCCACAGGCAGCTCCTCTGCACAACAGCCTGGAGCCAGGCGAGGTGGGGGAAACATGACTGAGCTTTCAGGGGAGCATCCTGACGTCCCAAGCTCCTGTATGAGATCTTCAATCCCTCTGGAGCTCAGGGACTCTGTGACCAGGTGCAGACACTGGGCACGCAGCCCAGGAGGAGGTCCCAGACTGGACACCAGCATCTTGGCAGAACCTCCCCTACTCATCACACCTCTTCTCTGCCAAGAGAGTCTCCAATCATGCTCAGCAGAGCATCCCCAGCACCCTCTCCAGGGAAGGGGCATTGAACAGCCGTGTTAACACCCACCTCTCCTACCAGCATCACACAACAGCTCGCTGCTGCTTCCCAGTTCCATGCCAAGGGGCTGCCAGTGCCACCACCCTGGGCCATGGTGCCCTCTCTAAGCATCTAACAGAGATTTCTGCCATTTCTTCCAGGAGCCAGCCCCTCTGCACTCTGCAAGCTGGGCAACAGATGGTGAGGAGGTTGGGTGCCCCCCACAGATTTCAGCTGGAGCCTGGCCTGCTCCTCTCATCTGCTCATCTTCCAGCTCTGGGCATCAGTTCCAACACCCACAGGGACACCAAAGCACAGAGCGGCCACAGGAGAGCACTTGGCAGAGTCATTACCCAGCAAGTCCTGCTGTTACCAGGTGGTACCACCATGGTGGTATCAAGGCACCCATCCAGCAAGGTACAGACATGGGGAGCCCCTCTGAGCCTCAGCAAAGAATTTGGGACCCCTGTATTCTGTTCCTGCTCTGCCATCATGATGGAGGTTGATCACCACAGCAGCAGCTGAATCAAACAGAGGCCACTTGTACTGGTCTCACTGGGCTGGCCAGCTTTGATGTTCTCTCTGGGTACAACAGTGTCACTGACACACAGGATACAAGAGCAACAGCTTCCCAGGATTGTTCCACCAAAGATGCCCCAGTGTTCCTGGCCCTGCTAGCAGAGGGTGGCATTGGCCACCATCCACCCCCTGCAGACGTGCTGGGAAAGGAAACCACCCTGCAGGAGCTGAAGCTCCAGCTTTGGCAGGAGAAAGCTGAAGTGGGATTGGTATCAGGTATCTCCATCTCAGGACCTGGTCCCGCCCAGCAGAATATCCATTCTTTTTTCCACCTGGTCTAGAATTACAAGGTCAATGCTGCTCACAGACGTTCCAAAGAGCTGCCAGAACAGATGGGTTTGAAGAAGTGAGATTTTTCATAAGGGCAGATCTTCATTTTCAACCCCCCCAACCCCTTTTTTTTTCAACCCTCCACACTTTCCCCTTACACAACACCACCAGTTCTGAGTTGCTCAAAGAAGCAGCATTGCTCAACCTGCTCCAAATGCCCCCCCGAGGTCAACTGCCCCGTTTACCACCTCTAGGCTGCTCTTTGCCAATAAGAACCCTCCCTGCTCCACCGTGGGCATGGCCAGCCTGCAAAGCTCTGTGTTTTTAAGCCAAATGTCCCCAATAAAAGCAGAAGAAATGTAGCAATGAGCTCCAGAGCCTGAGGATCTCAGCACAGCTCACCAAAGGTGGCTGGTTCCACAGGGGGGACTGGAAGGAGGCAGAGGGGTCAGGTTTGGGTAACAAATTAAAGGCAGGTAGTGCTGGCCACTGGTGCAGCAACACATCAGGGGACAGCAGGAGATGGAGAGCTCTGTGTGTGCCACCACCTGGAATTGCTGTCAGCTCCATGGAG
Organism: Corythornis vintsioides; assembly: GCA_025447755.1. NCBI lineage: Eukaryota > Metazoa > Chordata > Aves > Coraciiformes > Alcedinidae > Corythornis > Corythornis vintsioides. Next base: position 13,573 of record JAOEGS010018321.1, on the reverse strand, counting down.
TCCAACCCAGGACTGCCAGGGCCCCACCAACCCACGTCCCTCAGCCCCACACTCCCCCCTGAGGAGGAGACCAGCTCAGCCACAAAGCCTCACCTGGGATGGGCTGATTCCTGTCGTGCCAGGGCCACCCGGGATGACAGCCCTGCCCTTTGCACTGCACAAAAGCAGCTCCTGTCCAGCTAGTGCCCCGGGTGCCCAGAGCCTTGAAAACCTCCTTGGTACAAAAGGCCTGATTTCCAGACCCAGGCGGCGCTGGAGGTGCCAGCTGAAGGCGACGGGCGCCAAGGGCTGTCACCAGCTCACAGGATTTAAGCTCAGGGAAGCCTCTCTCCTGCCAAACCACCCCGCTCCTCTCCTGCTAACCCTGGGGACTTGCAGCTCTCAGAGCAGCCTGTCAGAATCTCGGAATCACTTTATCTGTGGAAGGAGCAGAACAAAAGGCCACGAGAGACAGACGAGCAGGTCTGAGAGAGAGACAGACGCTCGCTACAGCAAACATCCTTTTCCTGGCACTTTGTTTTGCACCTCATTGAATCGCTCTCTGCCCAAGCTAATGAAAGAGAGGAAGAAAGTGGAAACTGGGCCTTTGTTTCTCCAGCCTACGGAGCTCACTCTCCTGCTGGAAAGGCTGCAGGCTGCCAGTGCTGCCCACCGAGCAGCCCCTCGCCGGGAGGCATCGGCTCCCCCACTTCTGCAAGATCCCCCAGGATTGAGCTCCTAGCCAGGGGTGGAAGCTGCAGAGCAGCTGAGCCTCCCCCCTGTGAAGGAGCTCCCCAGACCCCTCCTGGCTGCAGCCCACAAGGAAGCAAAGAGAAGGAAGGGAAGCAGCGCCCATTTCCCATCGCCAAGGTGATCCCAGAGCAGCCCCGTTGCAGCTAAACAGCCTCTGGTTGCTTCCTCTGCTGCCTCTCACCATGAGAGACCCGAGTCACAAACAGAGATGGTTTTACTCGGTTTACAGCCCGGGCTGGGACAGTCACACCAGCTTCTCTCCTTTTCCTGTCACTCTGCACACCGAGCTCTACCCTCAGTGACACCCACGCACCCACCGTGCCTGTGAGAAGCCCATGTAACCCAGCTGGTCTGGGGCAGCAGCAAAGGAACCTGCCTCCTTTATGTCATTCCTGCTGGTCAGGTGCCATTTTACATCATCTCTGAGTCCACGAGACACCAGTGAAGCAAGGGGAGGCTGCACCCGCCCTGTCCTGCTCACAAGCTGACTCAAAGAGGGTGAAAAGAGCTGCTGCTGTTACTGCCCTGGCCACCCACCCAACCCAGCAGCTGAGATACAGCTACAGAAATGAGCAGCCACCAAAGTAAATAGGAAATCTGGGGCAAACGTTTGTTTCCATCCCCTGACCAGAGTTCAACACTGGATGTCAAGGGGTGAAGGTGCAGAAACGGTCGCATCTACCCCACCCATGCAACCAGCAGAAAGTGGAACAGTAAAACACCAGCACGTCTCCTGGAACGTCAACCTTCTACAAGTCACCATCCCTTGAACTCATCTGTTATCTCCTGCTCTTATTTTCATTCCTCGTGGCCTGTTGTCACTGGTTACCTGCCTGGGGGCTCGATTCTCCTCGTGGTCTGAGCGAGGAAATACCTGGCAGTTTGCAGAACTGCTCCTGGCTCCAAGATTTCAGAGGCAAGACCACATATCAGGGGCAAATCAGGCAGATGAAGGTGACCTACAACTGCTCCCCAAAACCTTCAAGCACCTCAACACCCTCCTGCACAGGCCAGAAAAGCCTTTATTGGGGGGAAAAAAAAAATAAATTAAAAAAATAAGACAAGAAAGGTAGGTCAGAGAACGCCCATGACGGAAATTCAACTTCCTCCAAATGGACAAGTCCCTCGTTGCATCATTTCCTTCTCCCTAGAATAACTTTCATCAAGATTTTCTTTCAAACGTGTCCTTTCTAAAGCTCTGAGCCGGTGCCAAGCATCCCGGCAAGGGGAGGAAGCAGAGCTCCCGGGAAAGGGATCCAGCTTCCTCAGGGCCGGCCGCCGAGGACCCGCCGGGGGAAGCTGGGATGGCACCGAGCCAGGAGAAGAGGCTGGGAGGCACCACTGTCCCAGGCTGGATGCAGGAGCTCCCCTTCCCCTTCCCCTCCCCACCCTCTTCCACGGCGGGGTTGTGAAAGCGGCGGCATCGCGGCGACGAGCGCGGCAGCTCGGCCTGGTTTTGTAATCAGGGTATTAACTCTTGTCAGATGGCACCTCCACTCCCTCTTTCCAGGAAGGAGCAATGGGAGACTGAGGCAGGATCTGGCCCAAACAGTGTTCAACATCCCCCAGCAGCAGACGGGCAGGGGCCACAGAGCAGCTCCCTGCAGAGTCCTCGGCACCTCGGCTAGTCTGCGATGGTTTCTGCTCAGCCCTCTGCCTAACGCTGGCTACAGGAATAAACCCCTCTGCTGCTGGGTGCTCACTGGATCCCCTTGGGAAAGAGAAAAGGGATCCTGTTTGCCTGGAAAAAGTAGCTTTGGTTATCCTGAGAATGGCTTCATTTAGGGTGTCAGAAATCCTTTCTTGACACCTCAACTACATATGGATTCTGGAGCAGAATGGGGAGAGCTTCGTGCCAACAACCTGACTGTGCCTCCTGGGAGCAACCCAGGATCCCACTGGGGAAAAGCACAAGGAAAGAGAACCCCAGAGCTGAGACCTGCACGATCAGAAGCAAGCAACGGGCAGCTGACAGAGCTTTCCTCTTTCATTTCCACCCCAGTGCTGCCAGGAGGAGGGAGAAGATGAACACTGTGGCACTGCTCAGCCACAGCTTCCTGCTGACACACCTCAGGGGGAAGAATTAAAGAAGATTCTGAGGGTGGACACTTCAGAGAGCAAAGGAAAGCCTCCAAGGATGGGGCACATGCTCTGCCCACCACTCACCTGCACACTCTCCTTTGAGAAGAGCCTGCTACAAACACAACTCAAGATTCAACTGAAAAAAAACCAGTCAAATCCTTGCCAAAAATAAATCAGAATAAAACACAATGGGGATCCACAGGAGATATACACAAGGTGCCCACTAAGCTCTCCCATTACAGGCTGGTATCAGCTTCACGTGACAGATCCCAGCCCTGGGAAGATACCTATCCCTGGCTGAGAAGGTGCTATTGAGGATGACAGCAGGAGAAAGTCTCTGCACACTGATTTGGTGGCAGCCTCCCCACAGCTGGAAGCTGCTGCACAACCACAGCAACCAGCACTTGTGTTTCCTCGGGGCACTCCCAGCCCTCACCGTGATCATGATCCACAGAGTGTTTTCTGCAAAGGCTACCTGAGGCAAAACCCACCCACAGATGAGTCCAGGGAGAGTTATGGAGGTGAGGGGATTTTCCCCAACCTTCACTGGCACTTGGAAAAACCACGTTCAGAGCAGAGCGCCCCAGTTACCAGAACCGCTCTCCGATTCACACCTGAAAGCGTTGTGGGTTCACTCCCCACCCTGGGGACACATCACACTCAGATCATCTCACCCCAGCCCCCCTAAAAAACCAGCTATTTAAGAAGGGGATGACTAACCCTGGGCCATTCTCTCAGGCAAACTGTCCCCAGGGGTGGCTGTCACCCAAGGCAAGGTGGCTGCTTCCTCCTTAGGAAGGGCCCCAAGAAAAGGGGTTCTCCAATTTCCTCCTCTGCTGGTAAAGCTGAACTCAGGGCTTTGCAGCTTTGCTTTCAACTTTTCCCAGCCATAAAACCACTTGGCCTTTCCTACCCAGGGCAGAGCAGCTCTAAATGAAGGGCACGGAACCCGGGCAGCACCAAGGCCCCTGCTTGTCCCCATCTCCTCTGGTGGCCTTGCTGGTCCAACCCAGCCAGCTTGGATCCCTGGTCAGCAAAGCTCCAAACCATTTTGGTCGTTAACTCTCCCCTTCAAGCTCCACTTTTCCTGCCCCTGTGGAAATGTGTCTCCCATGACAGGAGCCTTTGTTCTCCAGAGCTGTCACTCAGAGAGACCAGGCAGCTCCAGGGAGTTTGCTCTGTAACCTGGAGCTGATGAAACTGCTTCCCAAAGGTCTGCCCAGCATGGAGAGGTCAAACCCACCAGGGCAAGGAGGAGAAGGGTGGTTGAGGAACACAGAGGAAGGTGAAGCAACAGGAGGAAGACGAGAAGAGCCACAGAGGCAGGTGCACTGCCAAGTAGCAGGATGCAAGGAGATAAGAGAGGAGGTGGAGAGCTCTTGGAGACAGGGGTGGTTACCAGGAGCTGCTGAGGCGTGATGGAGTTGTCTGTGTAAATGCAGAGTTTCTCCACGGTCAGGGGCATGGTTTCCCTCAGCTTGGAGGCCAATAGCATGCAGACAGCTCCCAGGAGCTGCAAGTGATTCTTCCTCACGGGGACCGTCGACAGGTAGCGATCCACGTAATTCATGGCCAAGGGGAAGACTTCTTCTTCACACTTCTGCTCCTCACACACCTGAAAAAAACCAATTGCAAAGATAACAAGAACAAGAAAATGGAGTTGGGATCAGCACACGACTCCCCAGATCCTGTCTGCAGCACAGCTTCAAAGCTGCTGGTCAGGATGGTGTTTCACACCCATCTGCAGGGCTCTGGAGGCACCTGGGTACTGAGGAGTGAATGAGCTGCAGGAGTGAAGCACATGACTCAGGTGGGATGACACCAGCAACAAGTTTGACCAGTGCCTTAGGACTTTGTCTTTCTGCAGACAAGCTGCAGAACTTTGTTACATGGTTTCTAGCTACACCTAAGTGAAGACCAAAATTGCTTCTTTGGCCCCTTGGTTCATGTTCTGCACTGGGGATGTCTCCAAAGCTGCCATTTTCTGCTCTGTGGGGACTGGGGACCTCTGGAGAAAAGGAGCAATTCCAGCCAATTTCCAGCTGGAGACACGATAGGGCAGGACCTCCAGGCACTTCTGGCAATGCCACCTTCAAAGTGGTCCAGAAGAATCCAAAAAGCCCCCCAAGTCCTCCTCCTCCTCCTCCCTCAGCCACACTGGTACCAGAGCCACCAACAGAATGCAGCTCTCGATTTCAGCCCCTGCTCTTATCTCTCAACCAGTATCAAAACACTGGTCACTTAACTTCCTTCTTTCAACACAACCAGAAAAAATATTGAGGTTTCCCCTCACACAGCAGCAACCACCACCATCCTCCTTCCAGCAGCGACCGCCAGGGACACCGCCGGGCACAGTGGTGACAACTGCCAAGTGTCACCCACTCCTCCACTGCCTTCAGGGGCTGCACTGGAAGAAGCTCCAAAGCAGAATTGCTCTAACTCCCCTTCTCCAAGTGGGAATTGCAGAAACAGAACAAGAACAGCAGGGAAAAGAGTCATTAAAAAGACTTTAGAAAGCATCTCGTTCATTATTGGACAGAAGCGGCTTCTTGCAACAGCAGCCGGGCAAGGAGCAGATATTTGTCCTCAGCAGGATCTGTTCTTTCTGCTTCACTCTCACCATCTCCTAAGGAGGCCCAGGAGGTTTCCCCACTGAGCTGCATCCCGCAGAGAGCCACATTCAGTTTTAATTTAGGGAAGTAAATGGCAGCAATATTATTTATTTCCCCCTCTTTCATGCAGGCATTGTCAGCCCCGCTCAGGAAACGCCAGTCCCTGCAGAGCCGAGCTCCCTGCCGGGATCTGTTGGGGAGCAGGGGGAGAAGCGGGGGTCCGACAGCAGCCTGGGGCTTGCTGGGCGGGGGGTGGCTGCTCCTGCTGCATGGAGCACTCCCCTCTCCGGGCACAGCCGGCACTCAGGGACACGCAGCTCCGCTGCCTTCCCCGCCCGCCTCCGGACGCTCCATGTGCAGCCCCTGTCCCTCCCCACCCTCCGCACCGGGAGCCCCGACCTCGGATGCACAGCAAACCCCGAGACTCCGGGGCTTTCCTGTGCCCGGGATTGTCCCTTGCACGAGGCGGCTCTCCTAAGCTCCCTCCCCCCGCAGCGAGCCGCAGCTCGGGCGCTTTCCCCCCGCGTCTCTCCCGCCGCCGGCCCCCCTCCCGCCGGAGCGGCATCGCGCACGTTGGCGAGCGCGGAAAAGCGCAGGGAAGGGGATGGGAGTCGGGGAGAGGAGGAGGCGGCGGCGGTTGCCGTACCTCCAGCATCCAGAAAGCCAACATCTTCCGCATGTAAGGCTTGATCTCCCGCTGCACGCACTGGAAGTAGGAGACGCGGGGGCTGTAGCGTTCCTCTTGGCTCAGCAGGTTTTGCAGCACCCGCCGGTCGCCCAGGAGCTGCGGGTCGCGGCCGGCGCGGGGCACGCGGGGCACGGCTTCGACGCACAGCAGCTCCATGGGTGCGGGCAGCAGCCACCCCACCGGCTCCGCTGCAGCCGCCGCGGGACGCCGGGAACTGGCCGCGCTCCCAAGGGGCGGAGCCGCCGCCCACCCGGGGCCCGGGCGCGCCAAAGGGGGCGGGGCCGGCGCCTCCTGCAGCCAATCAGCGGGGCCGGCGGCGGGCACGCGCCGACGGCGGGCGGTGGCCACGCCCCCTCGGAGGGGCGGCGCGAGCGGCGCGCCGGCGGGATCGCAGCACGTGGGGCGGCCGCGGGGCGCTGCTGCCATGTTGGGGGGGGGGGGTTGGGGAAACCGGGACCGGGGTGGGGGTCGTCCCGTTCCTAAGCATCGGCCCCCGCACTCGCTTCATTCGCAGGGGCCGGGGCCGGGCGGTGACGAGCTCCGTGCAAGGCCGTGACAGCCCCAGAGCGGGCAGCGAGGTGCTGTCAGCCCCGACTAGTCTAAGGAGTATTTTTTTAGCGCGCGTGTGTGAGCAAAGCCCTTCAAGGCTATGAAAATAATCAGCTGTGTACACACTTGGAGTCGGTCCGTCCTGAGCCTGCTGTCTCCCCGGAGTTACCCTCATGTTACTCCTGGTGCAGCTCCATGGGAGATAGCAACCTCCGTGCGGGCAGAGATAAGGGCTGGTCAGGCTTGCCTGGCTTTTCAGAATAATTAACAATTGTTTGGAAATGCCTCTGCAAATTGCGGGCTGGATGGCTACTTACTCAAGGAATTCGAGAGCCTTTGGAGTAAGTTTGCACTGTGACTCCCCCGCCATCGGATTTGCTCTGCACGGGTGGTACCTGAGGCTGCCGCCAGCTGACCCGGCAGCGACTGCTCCTGGAATGGGAAGCTGAAGACGATGGGGCTGGAATTCCGGCCACGTTGCTGTCCAGTGTTTGTCACTGGCTGCAAAACCTGCAACGTCTTGGCTTTGGTGGTGACAAGGAGGGTTCAGAAAACAGCATAGACTGTACCGTGGATTCTCTGATGGGAGGGAGAATGGTTTGCCTTCCAGCTTGCAAATTAGAGGCTCCTCACTGAGTAGAATCAGCTCAAGAGGTCCATTGGTAATGAAAGTGCCCAACTCCACACGCCCAGGACCTGCCTGTTTAAGCCTCTTTGCCACTGGGATGGTACCCAAGTGTTGGCATTTGCAGCAGCAATGGGAACCAAACGATGATCATTCCAAACGTGAGAGGTGGGAAGTACATTCCAGAGCAGCAGCATCCTGGATTGCATCACTCCCTGCCAATTCCCACCACTGACACCCAGCACCTCAGCAGCCTGTGCTCCAGTCACTGCACAGGGCAGTGCATTCCAGTTTCTAGTGCAGAATTCCTGGGCTGACAGCATCACACAGGGAATACAGACAGAACCCAGCTTTAACTCCCTGCAGTAATCCCGATTGTGGTCCTGAGGAGAAAACTGCATCTGAAGAAGGAATCTCATTCATCTCGAATCTGCATCTCAGAAGGAATTTGTAGAAATGGAGGATTCTGGGGCTGCAGCATCATCAAAGGGACTCGGCTGGAACACCTCTGACCACTTCTCCTGGAGAATTCCTCAACCCTGGGCACTTGTTTGTATTTTCAGGCTAAAGGAGTGGAGTGATTTGCCACAATAGCTGCTGCCCCCACCCATCACTTCTGTGGGTGCCATTTTGACACATTTAGTACTTCTTTTTGTTGGTATTTTCAGAGTCTTAATGAAGAACAAACATACCAAGTTAATAAGCGTTAAGTAAAACAAGACTGAAGCCTTTGTTCTCTCTGCTCAGGATTTTTTTTTGGGGGGGGGGGTTGAAAATGAAAACCATCTTTTCAATCAGAGGTTTAGAGGTTCCAAATACTACTCCTGACAGTGAACACAAAGGTCACACACATTTCACACGCTGGAATCCCGTTTCTCCACGGGTACAGATGGCTTTCATTGTCTGCAAGGTACAGGATCCACTGCAAATTTGGAATGATACCATCAGTGTTGGTTTGTTGTGCTGAACACCCTGAGAAACACCCCACAGCACAGAGAGGGGGAACTGGGGAAGAGAAAAGGAGAGGGAATTAGCTCAATCCCATCCCTGCCTTGCCACAGGACGTTTTGTAGGTGAGCTGTGATGCCCAAATCCCTTTCCCAACTGACTTTCCTTCACCTTACAAATCCATCTTCCAGTGGTGTGGGCAAGAACTATTTGAAGAATCTATGGGAGAGATTTCTGAGGACCAGTCAGCTGGTTTTAATCTGGGATGACCCCCCCCTCTGCTCCTCTCCCCCACTCTCTCATTGTGAGCAGCATCCCCCATTTGTGCAGGGGAAGAGAAGGGCCCCATGTCCCACATTTTTAGTAAAAATAGACAGCAGCTATTTTCTCTAGTCAGGCAAAGGGAAACCACAGCACTGGGTTCTTGGTCCTTTTGGTTTTTGGGCCGTGCCTTTTGAAATTGAAAGTTTCAGGCCCTTTTCCCAGATTTGATGGTCTCTCTCCCATTTCCCAGAGCCTGCCCCGAGGTTCCAACGCAGCCCCATCAGCTGGAGCTAGGTTTGGAGGCTCCCCTGGGCCAAGGGACACCGAGGGGGGGGGAAAATGAATCCTGTTGCATAAGAAAGTTCTCTCTTCCAGATGATGACTTGGCAAAACGGGTGCCTCTGCAAGCCACATTATCAGGCTGGAAAGGCAAATTACAGGCTGCAGGCATCCCAAAAAGCCTATTGTGTGGGTGTGTGGAGGGGAAAAGAGAAAATTCCAGGAAAACCAAATTTTGGTGAGTGTTGCCCATAGATAGTCAGCTTCCTGGCTTGGGCAAGAGGGGGCACAGCCGTAGTAAAAAAAGAAAAGGAAATTCCTTCAGAGTAAAAATTAAAAAACCTGATGGCCTCCAGACTTCCAGGATCCCAAACCAGCGATGTTATTCTTTGCTGAATCATAAAGAGGCCTCATTATTTATTTTTTTTTTTTGGTATGTTGATGATGAATTAAAAAAAATGTGCCCAGCAGCTGCTTTTAAAGGGGCCACAGCAGCTGCTGGTGCCACGTGTGGGCTCGGGGTGAGGCTGCAGCCACTGGTGGCTTCACAGGGGCATCTCTGGAAGCTCTGCCCTGCAGGAAGGTTTTACTGGTGTCACTTTGCATCAGCAGTGCCCCAAAGCTTGTCAACCATCAGGATCAGGAGCCTCTTCTCTGTCTTCTATTTGCTATCTGCCTTCCATCCAGTTTTGATCTACCAAGAGCTAAGACATGTTCTGCCTTGGTCATACTGCAAGTACAGTGTCATCAGCGACATCAAAATGAAACTGCTTAACCTACATGAAGGACTTGAAAAAACAAATTCAAGGAGCAAATAACTATAGAATTCACTGTAGGAAATCCCCAAGAGAAAAATGAGAATGAGGTACCATTTTGTGTGAGAAAGAGCAAAGAGAGTATTTCACACTTTCTGGGTCTGAGGATTTCAAAGCGCTTCAGATGTTGGTTGGAGCCCCATTCCTACAAGGACTGGCTGAGAGAGTTGGATTGTTCATCCCAGAAAAGAGATGACTCTGGGGAGCCCTCACTGCAGCCTTCCAGCATCTGAAGGGGGCTACAAGAAACCTTGAGAAGGACTTTTTATGATGGTTTGAAGGGATAGCATAAGGGCTAATGGCTTCAAACTGGAAGAGGGCAGGTCTCTTCCAGTGCTCCATCATGGGGATGATGGGACCCTGCACAGGCTGGTCTAGTGGGAGGTGCCCCTGCCCATGGCAGGGGGTTTGGAACTAGATGATCTTTAAGGTCTCTTCCAACCCAAACCATTCCATGATGATTCTATGACCCTAATCTGCTACGTATCACATCCAGTTTTCCCTAGAGCAGAGAGCCAAGAAGTCCCTGCTGCTTCTGAAGGAGCTGGCCCAGTTTTCAGCCCATCATAGGCAGTAAGCCTGCTGCTGAGGGTGGAGCAGCAGCAGCAGCTCAGGCCAGGGGGGTACAGCTTGGCAGAGCCAGGCTGAGTGCTGTAGGGTGGCAGCAGCACCATCGGGCAGCCCCTGGCAGGGGTTGGCTCTGGGGTCTAGGAGTGGCAGCCCAAGGGCTGTGGCACCTTCACCCACCCATCCCCTTGGTCCAGCAGGCAGGAGAGCCAAGGATTTCCCTGTGTCAATCCTGTGCTTGAACACCAGACAGACACCAATCCCCTGTCACTGCCTCTCCCTCCTTTCTCATATCTTATTCATTCTTAACTCAGGCAAAAAAAAAGCTTTCACTGAACTGAAGGGAAGTTTGGTTGAATACAAGTTTAACATTTGACCCAGGGGATGTGTTTCCTAATATCTGTCCTATTACTGGCAACCACAGCATTCCCTTTCCTCTGACTTGGTCAGACTTTTTGAGTACAACTAATTAGTTGGGAGTGATATCATCAGTCTCAGCAATGCTTAGCTAGACCCAGGGATGACATACATGAGAGTTCTGAAGAAGAAACCTTGCTGCCTCAGAGCTCCAAATGCAGCTTTTTCCATGACCTGGAGCCCCTTCTTAGAGCAGCTTTTGGACCAATTGTCTGTTTAAGCAAAAATTGAAGTGTGAGTGTTGACAGCACTTGGGGTCACTCACGTCTGCAGCTGAACATGTCTGTTCCCAGGAGCAGCTGAGTTCCTTCAGCAGGGAGGATCCATCCAAAGGAGGGATGTAGGGAAACCCTTCTGCTGAGGTGGCTTCCAGAGTAGAACAAAGAGGTGACTGGAAAGAGGTAAGAATGGATTAAAAGAGAGGCATTTGTAAACATGCCCTTAGCAAGTGATTCTTCTGGCAACTCATGAAGGAGAATTCCCAGCAGTGGCTCTGGCTTTGGAGCAGCTGGGCCAGCCTGGACTCCAGTGGGGCCAGCCCAGTTTCCCCCAGCTCCCCGCTGAGGCCAGCAGAGATGGAAATGGGAGTTTCACCTGACTTTTTATAAAAAGCATTAGAACAAGGTTATCTCCCTCTGTTATTTCAGCAGCTGCTTTCTGCCTTAGTTCCCTTTTCCTAATGAAAACTAAAATTAACTCCTATTTTCATCACCATAATGAGCCATCCCCAGGTGAATGTTCAGTTTTGCTCCCGAATGAGGCATTTCAGAAACCAGCCAAATTCAGCTGGTAAAGACAGAAAGAGCCTAGAAAAACAAAACAAAACAAAACAAAAACCCAACCAAAAACAACCCAACCAAAAACAACCCAAACCAAAACAAAAAAATTCAGAGCTGAAACCAATCAATTTCAGAAAGCAAACTGGGTTTGGAAAGCCCCCAACCTGTGATATATTTAGTTCATTTCAGGGGATTATCTGCGGTCGCCAATTATGCAAATTGTTCAAAAATACTGCCCTGAAATTGTACAGCTCAAATAACTCTTTTTTTTTTTTTTTTCCCCCTTTTTCCTTTCTTTTTACAACCCCCTTCCCTCGTCCATCCTTCCTGCCTTTCCCTGCCCTGCCCCAGGCTGCTCTCACAGCCCCGCTCGGCACATTCGAGGCGTTTGGGTTTTTCTAAGAATTTGGGGTGGCATCATCTCCTTCATTTGATGTGGCAAAGCCAGTGCCAAGCACCCGCCTGCCAACGCAAGCTGCCAGTCAGCTGGTGGGTGCCAGCTCGAGGCTCCTCAGCCCTGAGAGGCAGAAAGGTAATTTGTTGTGGTTGTACCAGAGAGAAAAGCTCCGTCCCGCCTGGGGAAGGGAGGAGGAGGAGGGGACTGGCCCAACTGGAAGGGAAAATCCTTGGAAGCTGAGCTTGGTGCTCCTGGTGTTCTCTGTCCAGCCTGGAGGAGGAGGGTTGTTCTCCTCAGGACAGCAGGGTGGGCTCACAGGGGGTCTGCTACCCCACTGGCAGCTCTGCCCTGGCAGCACTCCAGTGCTGATGGTGCCAGCGATGGGCAGGTGGGATCCTCACCCGAGCAGTTGAGCCTGTGCTTGGTTTTCTTCCTCAGAGGGAGGGAGGGAGGACTCTGCTCTGGGCCTGTTGAGTGTTCTGGTGGGGGGGAAGTGAGTGACTGGTCCCTCTCTGGCTGCCTGGCACCTCCTGGCACAGGCAGCAAGAGCTTTGAACCAGAAGCCTTCGCCCGAGCGAGCTGCCTGTGCCCACTTCACCCTGGGTGTAACTGCAGCATCTCAGCCCAACCCCACGTGGCAGAACGTGCCCACACAGGCAGCGGGCACCGAGCTGAGCTGCTGTCCTGTCCAGCACAGCAGCAGGGGCTGTGAGTGGCAAACCCTCTGCTCTGCTCCACGGGGACAACCCCCAAGCCCACCCACTTTGCTGCCAGCCTGGCTTTACCACATGAAGCCAACACACACACATAGCACATGGCATCCTGCACCTAGGCAGGGACAAACGATGCTCATCCCTCCTGCTCTAACGCCAGAGGCCAAGGAGAAAAAATGGAAGGCTCCACAACCCTGGGTTTGTACAGGCAGAGAAGAAAGTATTGATAAATAGAAATGAGATCCAGTGCAGGCAGCAGCACAGCCCTCGTGCAGACACTCTGCAGCTTTGGAGACAAGTCTCCTGCTCTAGGTATCAGACCCTGCTCCCAGAACCCCCTTCCCTGCAGGCACTAAGGTCACTGTCTATCTTGTGCCTGTCCCAGCCAGGCATCTCTGCCCACCCCAAGAGATGTGTGCAGAGAAATTCACCTGTCACAAAACACAGACCCGCTTCTCCCAGCAGCTCTGGTGCCCACGGGCACCTCTCCACTCGTGTCATCAGTAATTACTGACATTAATTAAAGCAGCATTCCCACTGGGTTTAGGCAGATCTTTGTCAGGGTGATCCCAGCAGTTGCCTGATACAGGAGCTGTTGCTTCCAGCACCACCCTGCTGCTCTGTGTTTGCTCCCATCCCCTCAGCACAGGAGCTGCTGCTCCTGCCTGGCTGCTCTGCCCTCTCCTTGCACTGCAGCAGTGCAGACACCTTCAGAGACACCACAAGCTGAAAGCAGCAGTGGGTATGGCTGGCTGAGAAAACAGTATTGTGTCCTGCTCAACTACTTCTGCTGGAGAGACAGGCTTCAGCCACCCCAGCTAGACCTGCTGCCAAAAGCAAGTCTGCAGCTTCTACTCCTGTATGTGTGAGCAGAGTCCTCCCCTGGTCAAGAGACACAGGGAGATAATACAGCAGAGTTTGGGGAGATGCTGAGGGGCTGGAGCATCTCTGTGCCCAGGCCAGGCTGAGCCCTGGGGCTCTTCAGCTGGAGAAGAGCAGCCTGAGAGGGGAGCTGAGCAATGCTGAGCAAGAGATAAAGGGCCCCTGGGGGTAAGTGGATGGGGCCAGACTCTTGTTAGTGGTTCCCAGAGACAGGACAAGGGGCA
>JAOEGS010018320.1:20825-40518 GCA_025447755.1 Corythornis vintsioides | reverse complement strand
GCCAGAGCTCTGTCACTCAAAGCCACATTTCCTTGCTTTTAAAAAATCCATTTGATATTACAGGAAGCAAGCAGATAAAAATATGAAAAGAGCTAATATACTTGACATCATTACATTTAATTCTGATGATACTAGACTGCTGAATTACAGCTGGTGCAATGAGAGGTGTTGAGTATCTTCCTGGGTAGACAGACATACTCTCTACTCAAGCTCTGTCACTTTTTCTAGCCCTGATTTCTTTTTCAGTAGAAATGTACATCCTATGGCTAATTGATCTTAGTAACATAAAACAGTTCACATCTTTGCTGGTTTGAATGAAATGCTTGCTTTTTTTTTCCAGTGTTTCAAAGTATTTGCTTCCAATGTAACAAGAAACCTCACGTGGCACGCTGCACGAGATGCTTGTATCAGTTTGGGGGGAAACCTGGCTTCCATTCCCAATGAACAAGTGCAAGGTATATACTTGGGTTCTATTGAAATAAATAAAAAAATAAACCCCTCATCTCTCACTAAAGAAATTGTTTATGCTTCATTTTAACCGTGAAACAATGGCTGAATTATTGCATATCAGAAACAAAGTGTGTGTTTCTAGTTCTTTCAGTTGTTCAGTTTTCATTAAACTCCTAGTCAGTTTTGAGTGTGGCTGCACAGAACCCTCAAACTGACAGACAGCTGTATTGTTTTTTGTCTCTCACTGGCCATATGATTTAATGGAACACCACATGTGCATACACAGTAGACAAAGGGACACTTTCTAATTTGCTCCAGAGATGGATTTTTGATCCTTTTTTTTTTTTTTTTTCAGTCTTATTGCTTGTGTAACATATGCTCCTACAGACACCTAAACATTTAGTTAAAGGCAGATGAGCTCTATAGTAAGAAATGTTATCCTTTTAATACAGTCCTAGTTCTGGGCTTTTGCACATTTGCCCTGTTTTGGGTAAACCATGATGAGCTTTCCTTAATGAGAAATCTTTGCTTCCCTCTAGCTTTCCTCTTCTATCATTTAATGGATGCCACCAGTAATGTTTGGATTGGAATGAATGATATCAACAAGGAGTACACATTTCTTTGGACAGATGGAAGCACTCTTTCCTACACCAACTGGGCTAATGGTGCACCAGAACATGAACAAAGCCACTTTGACTATTATTACTTTGAAAGGCTGACAGACATCACTGTGGAGGTACAGGAAATTTAAGCAACCTGTATAACTTAGGCAGCTAGATGACTTTCCTAAAAGGGGAATTAGAGCATCAATAAGGAGATACTGAAATAAGTAATTTCTGTAAGCAGTATAGGGCTCAGCAAATCACCTGAAAATGATTTCACACACTAACATGTCTTCCAAAGGCTCTGAAGAAGAGGGAATTTGTGTCTTCTATCTGACCTATTGCAAAATACTAGTTCTGTAAAACAAGCCCAGAGAAGCATATATTACATCAGTTCCCTCACAAAATACATTACCACAAGCATTAAAGTTGCAACACCAGAGAACAGTTATGATAAATCAAAATTAAGATGGTTTGTGTAACCATTAATTTGCCTATGCATATGTCCCATTCATGGCTAATGTGCTCCCACACTGCTTTACTAGTTTCTGATGGTACAATAGTATATCTTCAATAAAAGGGCTATTTCTGTGCTGAAATTAAATCTCCTTTCCAAAGGAGGGAAACATGTAGTTTTTGAGGAAATGAGAGGCAGCTAGTCACTGGAGATTTTTAACATCTACCATCAGCCAGCTTGATTATGACTAAAACTTGTTTGAACCAGCATAAAGAGAAACTCAGATGAAATGCTAGTTACAGACAGTCTTGAAATCAGGAAAGCCATGAAGGAAATCTTGAAGCAATTAAACATGAAGTAAAGGGGAAATGTTGTTGTTACTTATGATGTCTGTTAGTTATACCTTGATAATGACAACAGACTGGTAAAATGTAACTGCTTTTTGTAGGATAGTCAACTTCAGTTAAGAGAAATCCATATGAGTGCTTTTACTAATATTTTAATATTTTTTTTTAATTGATGGAAAAGTTTTGATGCAGTTATACATAATTGTAAATCAGAACTAAGAACATATATTAAATATACCCTAGTAATTTCTGTAGCCATTAAAGGGTTTTTAAAACAGGTAAGATTACTTTTTATGGAGCTTTCATTCAGACCATGACTCGTACCAGTGGAACCCTGGCTCAAATTTAATAGGTCACTAATAAATACAAGGTTAGGCTGTTTGGCAGAAACCTAGGAAATTGGAATTAATCACAGAGATGGTCAGTGAGCTCCCCTCTCCCCTCTTTTCACTGCCATCAGACTTGCACCAGGAGTACAGGAGCTTCAACTCACCACCTTGTGATTGGCTTTTGTAATGGCTGTGTGTCTTCCCCTCTCCAGACAGATTGTGTCCTCATCATGAAGTCAGATGGGAAATGGAGAGATGATAACTGTGACAATGAAAGAGGCTACATATGCCAGATGAATTCATGTGAGTTCTGTTTAAACTACTTTCCTAAATAGAAAGAGTGTCTGGGTTAGATAAACTGAACGTACAAACCATTGTGATTTCTTTCAGCTTTGAGTCTCATTCTGAGTCTCTCAGGCTTTTCAGAGCTCCACCAGTCTTAAGTGCTATTTTTAAAGAACTATTTGTTCCACAGAAATTGCTGAAGTGGAACCACTATCTTAATAGGGGGTTTGTACCTAAATCATGAATGCTAGAGAATTAGAATTTATTTCTTCTCAGTGAAATACAAGGCTTTTAGGCATCCTCTTTAAGTGCACTGTAAAACCTCACTCTTGCAGTGATCTCCCCATACTTCTGGCTGTCTCTGAGCAAAGTATTCAATCCTCTTTTAACATTTCTACTGAATGCCATTTCATGTCTATTAAATTGTACAGCCTCTTGACTGTTTTTACTGTAGAAGAACATTGTCTCTTTGTTTTACACCAAAATGAGTAATGAGTGTTGTCACCTGTCCTGCTGAAAACTGTAATTATGCAAATCCTTGCTGCCCAGCTGTATAATGTCAGTAGAGAAGGCAAAGCAGGGATAGCAGAACTGTTTTGCCTCACTTTTATAAAGGTAAAACTGGTTGCCTCCTCCTCACAATCAACTCCTGCAGCCTGTTCACTCTCAGAATAGCTAATTTACTTGTTAAGAGCCACTCCCTCTTCCTGCACAGAAAGTGTACAGTTGAAGGGAGGAAGTTTTAATTTGCTTAATCCCAGTTAACAGCTCTTTTGGCCACATTTAGAGTCTCAAAGGTGGAATATAAACTGCTTGACTCAATGTGCAGGCAACATTCAGGTACCCCTTACAGACAGGCTAATGACTTTGAGTCAGTGGGGAGTGGTGATCAATTAACACCAAGTATCAAAGACTCAGATTGTGGCAACTGGTACAACAATAAATGCCTTAAATGTGTAGCCCTAAGTTCTCTCCACCAGTGGTCTGAAATAGGTGTATACTCAGATATCTAGATTTGATCTTCAAGTAGGGGAACTCAAATATCTGATGTAGAAGTCTTAGTCTGCCCCAGTAGGGCCTCTAGAAAGTATTCTCTCTACTTCAGGGTATCCAGGATTTCAGTCTGGTTGGTTTTTGTTTTGTTTTGGTGGGGTTTTTTTAGTGGTGTTTTTGTTCTGTTGTGTTTTGGTTTTGTTTTTTAATTAACAGATTTTGTTTGTATTTTACAAGAAGTTTGTTCTGGGATTTTTTTACTTTGGTTCATTTAAATTCACGTATTTGGTTTTTCCTCCATAGTTATCATGCAGTCAGAAGCACCAACAACAAGCCCATCCTCTGGCTTTGCCCATTATGGTGACAGTAGCTATTCAATCATCACATCTGAAATGAAATGGGAAGAAGCCAGAAAAAATTGTCAAGACAAATCTGCAGAACTTGCCAGCATTTCAAATGCCTACATCCATTCTTTCCTGTGGATCCAGATGCTGAATTATGGAAAACCTGTATGGATTGGCCTTAACAGCAATATGGTAAGTGCTGCACAGATGGAGGTGCAGGTGCTTGGTGATGTCTCCTGCTCTTTATAGACCTGCTGTATGCCCAGTTGATAGCAGGGCTGAAACAACTGTATTCTGAATGTCTTTGCTTTATACATGCATAATTTTGTAGTGGCTCTGTTAGTTATGCAGAGTTTCAAATGGAGTGAAGAGTCACAGAAAAAGGTTAAGTAGGAAGCAACAGATGAAAGTAGAAAGCTGTAGAGAGAGTAAAGAAATTAAGGTGTACACTGAGAGTCACAAGCCAGGATGTGCAATTATTATGAAGCAAAAATTCTGAAAGTCTAAATCCCTGCTATATAGAGGGCTAGTTTCAACAATTAATAAAATTATTATGTGTATTAGAGAGATATTTTAATATTATTTTGACTGTTTAATGTTAAGCAATCTTTACTCACCAAATAGCTCCCAGTTTTAATTTAAATAATGCAGAAGAGAAGGGATGAATTATCTGTAATTCCTTTTCTTGATGTGGGTTTTACTAAATGACCTGAGATCAACTCATCTGAGTTTCTTGAAGTTTTGTTACTTCAGAAAAATCCTCCTGAAAGCAATGTTCAATACTGTTCATATGTAGTTCTTGTGTAACTCAGAGCACCCAGTGGCATTGCTTAGAACAGTGAAAAGAGTTGAAAGAACAGAGCAGCACAGGTCTTTTGTTTGTTTTTTTTTTGTTGTTCTGAAAAACTTAAATAGACATAGAATACTATATTTATGTGCCAGAGCTTTTAAAAACTGTTTCCAGAACTTCTATGTTTTCAGACTGGCAGCTATTCCAAATGGATTGATAATTGGAAAACCATGTACACAAAATGGGCAGCAGGGGAGCCAAGGGAGAAAAATGCTTGTGTCTACCTGGATGTCGATGGCACTTGGAAAACAGCATCCTGCAATGAAAGCTACTTTTCAGTTTGTAAGACATCAGATGGTAAGGAAATTAATGTAATAATTTTAAAGGCACGTTCCTAATTCCATTAGTCTGCCTAATCCTAGAGATTTTTTTTCTGGCTTTGGCCAAGACCCTCACAGGAGTATGCTCCAGGATAGTCTGTTTTCCTGCAGAATTTGGAGGTTTGCTATTGGATGATATATGAATTCAGTCACACAAAAGCCTCTTGTGCTTCACTACTGTCGTGGTACTCATAACTTTTGCATATAATGAAGCTCTATCTTTAAGGTATTTTACTCTTTCTGAGATGTGCACATAAATTACACTTGAGATTGTGTGTAACGTGTGTGAGTGCTGGGAACGTGCACTGTGTGGACTGCAGCAACTGAATAAGTTCACATCCAGGTGTCACTGAGCCAAAATACAGCCAAGAGTTTTAACTTCTGTTCACTGCTGCAAGAGCTAAAGCAGTTCTGATGTATGTTTAAGAGCCTTGGGAATGTGAATGATGCTGTAACTCTTCGCATTGCTAGGCAGAGGCATGTTTGCTTTTGTAGAATTGTGTTGGTTTCCCTCCTTAAAGTTTTAAGGCTACATAATAGAGTCTGTTCCTAAAATGAGATTCAAGCTGGAGCAGAGGAAGTTCCACCTCAACATGAGGAAGCACTTCTTTACTGTAAGAGCTGTAGAGCACTAGAACAGGCTGGAGTAGAGGTCCAGATACATCTGGTTGAGAGAAATCCCACACTATTTTCACACATATGCTACCTCATAGGTTACTCACAATGCAATGCCAATTTCATATCATATGGATTCTTTAGTGATAGCTCCTACTGATCCTGCTCAGATGCCTGGAGACTGCCCTGAAGCAACTGAACTCCAAGCTTGGATCCCTTACCGTGGTCACTGCTACTATGTTGAAGCATCAGCTGAGACAAGTTGGGCACTGGCCTCCCTCGAGTGTGCTCAATTAGGTGAGAACCTTCACTGTTAATTGACATGATGTGTGTGAAAGCTTATGCAAAACTCACATACATGTGTAAAAACATTGATTAAAAAAAACCCAAAACAACAACAAACCAAAACTCACTTATATAGGTTGTGGTTTTTTTGCTTGCTAATGCCTTTCAGGTGCTACCCTGGTTTCGGTAGAAGGCACTGATGAAAATGACTTTCTGACCTATACAATACAACCACTTCGATATAAAGTAGGAGGCTTCTGGATAGGACTTTACCAGAATGTGGATGGTAATGTTTTACTTTCAATATTTAATAGGAAAGTGCTTTGCTAATGTGAAAAAATGTATTTTTAGAAAAAAATTACATGGGCATTTTGATATCTGAGAAATGGACTACCATTACGTTTTTTAAGCCATTTCCTGAGTTGAGGAGGAGTTAAACTATCCATTATGTGTTTTTGTTGGTTTGCTTGGTTGTTTTTCTGTTTGTTTGTTTGGGTTTTTTTGTTTGTTTGTGGTTTTTTTGTTTGTTTTTGTTTTGTTTGTTTTTTTTTTTCATTCTTCATATTGCTCCTTAGGCCAGTGGTTGTGGCTAGATAATGCTGTGCTGGAC
The DNA here is from genome assembly GCA_025447755.1 of Corythornis vintsioides. Classification (NCBI taxonomy): domain Eukaryota; kingdom Metazoa; phylum Chordata; class Aves; order Coraciiformes; family Alcedinidae; genus Corythornis; species Corythornis vintsioides. Next base: position 34,031 of record JAOEGS010018320.1, on the reverse strand, counting down.
TTTGTCAACTGGAATGAGAGAGAGTCCGATTTGGAGCATCTTTGCGTTGAAATGACTGCACCATCTGGTTATTGGGGCAACGCTGACTGTTCTTCTGAAAAAGGATTTATCTGCAAAAAACCCAAAGGTAGGTCCTTAATAACTCAGCCCTTAGTGACAGAGCAGATCTGTTTGCTAGTAACTGTTACTAGCAACTCCACTGGGTCTGGAAGTAATTTTGAACAGTTTCATTTGGCAAATCCCACTTTTCTATCCTTTTGTAACCAAGAAACGGTAATTTCCGATGCACTGTTAATTTCCATGCTTAAATCAGCACATGCCCATGGCAGTAAATCAGTTAAACCCTCTTAAAGATTTACTCAGAACATCCAAATTATTTTCTAGGTGATCCTGCTCTGGCAATGGGATTGACCTATATGATCTTTTGAGGTCTCTTCCAATCCCTAACATTTTGTGATTCTGTGATGTTGTGATTCCATCCCATATGGTACTAAAATAATAAGGACTCTCTAAAATCCATCCATTGAATCATCAGATGCTCACATATAACTATTTTGTGCCTTAGTAGGGGATACTGTTGCTTTGTATCTGCTCATTTTACATTCTGCTCTAATTTCTTTTTATATTTTGCCTTTATAATTTGTCCTCTGGGTAGCAAGTGTGTTTTCAAACTGTAATGTAAAAGATCCAAGAGGAAGAATATTTTCTTGATTCAGAATAGGTTTTTTTCTTACTTTATAAGAATATCCAATAGTTTAATTCTTTTCTGTCAAACATTTTTTCATGAACATAAGAAAAAAATTATAAATGTCTTTGTCTCTTTCTTATGAATAGGAAAATGAGAAGATTACAGCCTTGATTCAGAGGGCATTTTTTAGGAAGACAATCTTAATTGTAATAGCAGAATACTGCTGGACATGCAGAGATTTCTAAAATGTGCTGTGTGAAATTAATCTCCAGAGTTGTATATTAGCTTCCTGATAAATTAAAATTAGTATTTCAGGAAAAACTCAAAGCTATTTTTGAGTGGACACATAAAAAATTCAGTGTTTGAATGTTGGTAGATGTATCAACAATATAATGTTTAAAAATAATATTTTAGTTTGATAATGTTAAGCAGGAAGGTAAAACCTCAGTAACTTTTTGCCTCACCACCTATTTTGCCTTTTATAAAAGACATATGTTACTAATGAAATAGTAATACTTCAGGGGTATTGCTGCTGCATAATTTTAGCAACACTGTCAAACTTATGAATTCTAATGAAGTGTCATTATTTCTCTCTGATATTCGTTTAAGTTGACCCAAGTGGGAGGCCTCCACAGCAACAAGGTAAGAGCTTTCATAAGAAAATTAACAGAATATAACAATAATAATAATAAAAAATAGAACAATAATATAATCTTGTAACAATTACAAGAAATATTTAAAATTATTTTTCCAAATCATCCCTTTTTAGAGAACAAGTCCTGCTGATAGTCACTGGGATGTATGGTTAGAAATCAGTCAGGGTAATCCCATGTTGCCTTTTATATACACATGAACAATCATATTTATTTTCTTTGGTGGCTGGACTGCTGCAGGGCTAACCCTGTTCAGCAGTGACTCAACTTGTGACTAACTTTGTGAACAGAACAAGGCTTTAACTAAGCAAAATTCTTCCATAGGTGTTATTGTAAATAATGTAATTTAACTTTAAAATGTTGTAAAGGTAATTTCCAAATAATTAATATTCCATATATGTATCATAACATTTAATTACATTCTTACAAGTGTCCACTGTATATCACTGCAATCCAAATCCACTAAAAACATGTTAGCTTTAGCAACAGAAACCTGGCCATTTATCAGCAACCATTCAGGGCTCAGATTTTCACTGAACAGAGTCCAAGCTCAGGTAGAACATCTTGTTTTTCATATTATATGAGGTTTCTCACAGTTATACACATTCATTGCAGGCAAAGGAAAGAATGAAGACACTCACTCACCTGTTCATGTCTCTGTTTGGCTGCTCGTTTTCTTGGCTATTCTCACCCTTCTTGGAGCTGGCATGTCAGTCTATTTCTACCACAGAAAAAGACAAAACCAACTATCAATGTATTCTGGCAGTGAAATGCTTCTAAAATGATGTGTTGGTGACTGAAGAATTGGTGAGAATGGGTCCTGGAGCATGTACCAGTTCAGAGGAGCAAGTTGCTTGCTGAAATTAAAGGATGTATCTGTTAAGTCTCTAGCAAAGCTATCTGTATTTTTATATTAAATCCTTTTTCTCTTTTAGCACTAGCAGCTTCTTTTATTTTATGCATATTTTACAAAAGTGGAGTCACAGACTGATGTTACAGGTTTGTAACAGTCAAGATATTTGGAAGTGCCTCAGCAAAAACACTAGTGTAAATCATTGTCAAGAACAAATAAACACACCAAGAAAGAACTATAGAAGTCAGCAAGAATGAATATTCAATATATTGTAATTACTTTTTAGTAATTCATGTCCCCATGAATTTGGGGACACTGCAAATAAATAAAAAAAACTAAAATCCACTCCACACTGTTGCAATCTTGATCTCATTTTGCTGTACATTTCACTCCATCAGACCAGCACTTTTATTGTTCCTCATACCTGTCTACTGTTACACTTTTAAAAAGTGATGCTTCATATACTCATTTCAGATAACTTCAGGATAACAAACCTTGCCATTTTTATTTTATGTTATGGAAAATACAGTTTACACCAGCAAAGATTATTAAACTTAGATTGAGGTATTGGTTTTCTTTCAGTCTGATTGTTAACTGTAATATGTTCACTAACATGAAGTAAAATATTCTTACCCTTGTATTCATTCTTCCTTCATTTTGTTAATGGTTTGGAGTAAATAAAGTTTTTATTAGTATAATTTTCAGCTTCAGTCTTCCCTGTGAATCAAGTGAGAGAAAAGGGGAAGGGAGGGGTTTCTGTCTGTGCAGTAACTTTTTTGTCAACTAGGAGGGCTTCTTTCCCTGACACTCTGAATTCAGCTTGAACAAGCACTAACTTGCTATTTTTAAATGCAAGAAGAAGGAACTGAAAACTAAGTAATGCAGCAGATGATATTGCACTAGGGATCTGCAAGAAGACTAAGTTAAAGATGTTAGAAAAACAGTGAAAAGCATTACAACAGTAGTTAGGTGAGCTGCAAATACAAATTACACAGTAAACACTTTGTGGAAAGGCATGTTTAGTAGGCAGCACAAGGTCTATTAAGCAAAATGGAAAGTTAAAAGAAATAATATTTAAAAGTCTTTTCTAGGGTCTTTTCTAGGCACAGGGATATTTATTTTTATAAATAAAAGCAAAGATAGTTGCTCCTCATATGATATGTTCTACTCAGCTTCTATATATATCTCAGTGCTGATTATTTAACTTCTTTGGTTTTTTTTCTATTTAATTTTTACAACTTTTATTTCACTGATGTAAATAAACAGAAAAAACAGTGGGACTTGTGTGCATGTAAATATTTGTCAGCATAGTTGTATGAGAATTGCCATGCTACTATTCAGTCAAGCACACAGATGAAAAGGTTTTCCAATGTAGCTTACATTTGACTCTGCCATGGACGCCCTCACTTTGATGTACACATCCTTTTGCTTTACCATAATATTGAAGAACTTCACTCCTTTCAGAGCTTTGACAAGTAGTTATAAACAGCCCAGCCTCAGACTGTGATTGAAGCAAGCAGAGTGGAACAGTGTGGAAAGAAAACAATTCTAGCCCTCAAAATGACCAATCATTCATACTACACTGAATATTATAAAATTTGCTTTCTTCTGGACATGTAGAGCTGTGACATTATAGCAATGTACTGAACCAGTGGGTTCCAGTTGTTTCTGAAATGTGAGGGTTATAGCAGACACTGAGTTTTCAATTTGTGATACTTCATTGCTGGTTTCTTGTCACCAGTTCTTAAGTTGCTTTTCTAGAGGTCTGTTCTATGTAGCATTGACCTGGATATAGTAGTAATAAAGTCCTAAAAAAAGAGAAATGTCACCACTTCTAATAACAAGGATGGAGACTTCAGTTTTGGAAGAGACCTGCTCTTCAAAGAGAGTTCTGTTTGCACTGTGTACTGTTGTTATTTCAAAATACCATGTGACAGGATATTTCCTTATTTAGGGTACAGTTTTATCCTTCAACCCTTTGACACAGAGAAGGACCTGTTACTATCCACACTCAGGACTTTATGAATTGCAAGCCTTTTAATATAACTTTTGGTAGAAGAATGAAAAGCAAGTCATATTTGCAATGAGTTCCTCAAGGTTCTTAGTTTTTCTTTCCCTCATGAATGGTTCGTTACAGTTGCTGGGTAAGTTTCCTGTTGATTTTGCATTAAATTCAATAAGAAAATGCTTTTCCTTGGGTAGCTTTACAGTTTTAATGCATGGGCTGTTTATTTTGTATTTGTTATCAGATCAGATATATGATCTAAAGATTATGTTGAGTATTATCCTGGCTGTTCTTGATTCACAGGATAAAAGATGGGAGATGTAGGAATATTGTGGGCAGTGGAGGTAATAAGAGCAGGATCTTTAAACTGGAATTTCTTTCTGTGGAAGTATTAATTCAGATGACACTGTTTGGGAGCATGATGAGAGATGAGGAAACACTTTCTACTCACCATCCTCATCACACCCATGGTGTAGGGATCTGTCAAAGGGTTTTAGAGCCATGCTTTCATGAGAGCTGAGCAAGTTTCTCTTTCTGCCCCAAGATGTGCAGTGTGAGAAGGAAGCACTGGCTCCTCCCCTCCCGTGTGACCAAATTAAAGGAATAGTTGTTTAAAGATGCATATGGCTTATTGGGTAGAGCAATAGGGAGAAACAATAAAGCAGCAATGTATATAGAACTGAGAGGATAATTGTGTTTGCATGAACATAAGATTGAGAGCATGTATCAGAAATTTCTGGATAAAAGAATGCTCCCATAATATTGTCATAGTTTAAAAAGATTAAGCACTGCCAACCTTAAAGTATCTGAGTTGAGGGTGAATCTGCAAGACTTTCCAAGTGAAACTAAAATTTTTACTGTGAAAATATGCTTATGATTACCTAATCTGTATTCTCACTGGTCAGATATCCTTTTTCTTTAAACACTTAATGGAGAGATAAAGCAAACCTATTGAGCTGTACAAAATAAAAAATGTACTTAACCCATTGTTATCTGAGATCTATTTGTGGTTTTTCTGTCTTCAGGAACCACAACATTTTTCTAAAAGATCCTATCTTAAGCTCTAAACACAGTATTTAGAAAACAAATTTTATTAAAATAGAATTTTTTTTTTAAATCTCCAGCTACACAAGGGGGAAAAAAAAGATAAAAATTAACTAAAAAAGATTTTGTGACTTCTCAATCTAGGTAGATATGCTGATAGATCTATTACTAGGAAGATAGATTTTTGGTGATTATTTTCATATGGCCTGATAACCATTTTTTTCCCCCTAGATACCCTTACATTACAGGGAAATGCCAATGGCCAGCCATGTGTATTCCCTTTCAGATATGAAGGCAAACAGTACTTTGAGTGCACGAGTGCTGGAAGGTCAGATGGTTGGCTCTGGTGTGCGACAACTGCAGACTTTGATGCTGATAAACTGTACAGACTTTGCCCACAAATAAGTAAGTCCTGCATTTTATTTATTAATTTGTCATGAAATATTTTCAATCAACAGAAAGTTCTACATTATGTGTAAGTGAAAAATTACAAGCAAATATTTGAAACCCATTCAGTCCCTTATAAAAACTTTGTAACTAAAAATTAGTCTTTAATTTTTTTAATTAATATAATTTTTTTAAAATATATTTTTTGGATGCCTAATCTGATTTCATTTTTTTCTGGTGTTTTAAAATAGATGATAACATACAGGAAACACTAATTTTAGATATTTTGCATCATTACATATTCCATTTTCTTTTAGTTGGTTCTATGTTAATCCTCTAACAGCAGTGTTCTATGTCACTTCTTACAGATGACACGGAAAGATTTTGGACAGAAGACATTTCAACTGGCACTCAGTACCAGATAAACTCAGAATTAGCTTTATCATGGCACCAAGCAAGGAAAAACTGTCAGCAGCAAAATGCAGAGCTGTTAAGCATCACAGAGATTCATGAGCAAGCCTATGTAGCAGGTAAAATGATAGAGAACAAGACCTTAAAATATGCTGCCCCAGAGCTTTGGATGATGAAGTTGGCTGCTTTGTCTTCTCTCTCAGTGAAGAAAGCAGGGTGTCAAGGGTGGTTCAGCTGTTGCCAGAAGTGTGATGGTTTGAACTGCCCTTCTACTAGCTTGTGTTTTTCTAGAAAGGACTGGTGTGGAAATCTGGACAGAAAAGGTCCCATCCCACCTTTGTGCTCCAAGTGGCTGCTACCACACCTTCTGCAGCCTTTTCCCAGGGGGAGGGTTTGCTCTGCTTGCATTTGTGTCAGTGAACTCACTCCTGAGCAGGGCTATGGTCTGGTCCTCAAATTTAGCTTTTTCCTCTGTGTTTTAAAGATCATTCATCTTCCTAAGATGACATATGATGACAGCTAAATTTCACCATTCAGATTACACGTGTCATGGTATCAGTTTGGTAATAAATGGTTTGAAGGGGCTTTGAGACCACTCACATAGAAAATAACACAAGAAGTAATTGGCACAGTGTCTTTTTGAGATGTTCACTCAGTGAAATCTGTTACAGAAATACTTTAGCACAATTCCCTAATGAAAATAAGTTATTTACACATCTCTTAAATTGTAATGAACAAAGTCAGAAAATTAAACTTGTATTTAAATAGTGAAATAAGATGGATGTTAATTTGTCCTGCTGTGATCTTTGCTAGATCAATATTTATTCATTTACATACTTTACGTATTTAATATGTGCATCTCAGTAATGTGGAAAGTACTGGATTTGAGCTACTTCAAATTAAGAAATTTCAATTTCTTACATTTGACTTTCTTTCTTTTAGAGGAACCTGCTAAGAATGTGAATAGGGAATTACTGGTCTTTTTTTTTTTTTTTTTTTTCAAATTTAGAGCTAACTAAAAATTTCAGTTTTTCATTCTGGATTGGATTGAACGCTTTGAATTTTGACAGTGGATGGCAATGGTCTGGGGGCAGCCCTTTCAGATATTTAAACTGGGCTCCAGGTAAGGCAATGTTTCTATTTTTATAGTCTTTGAAAGGGGTTTTATAAGACATCAGCTAATAAAAGCTGCCCTAGCTACTTTTATTTCAGAAAAGCCCATTCTGATTTACAGTAGCTGAAGACCTAGATATTTATTTTAAGTATACTTAAAAATTACAAAATTTACTGTGCATATCAACTATGGAAAGTTATTTTATTTTCTTATATAAGCAAAGAACTTGTTTATGGAAGTTCATTTACATACCTGAAATACATATATATTTATATATAGCCTTACAGATCAGAGATCAGAATTTTTCCATAACATGTTGCCCAATTATATATCTTAATAAAATCTTCCAAAAGTGGCAAAGTATTTAGAAAACAACAGCACTATGTTGTCTGGAGAAATTACTATTGAGACACAGAACCAGCTCGTAATTCCTCAGCAGTTTATGGAAAATTGAACTGGGCCACCTCAGGGAAGACAGGAGGTTTTCTTGCTCCTCACACATGGGGAGTTACTCTGTTTATTTGTTGGGGTTTTTTTGCCCCACATTTTCTTTGTGCCATGTGTACTTCAAGCTGTCTCCTGTTTTGGAAATGCTGCAGGTTGGTAAAGGACTACTTCAACTCTCCTTGAAGCTTTTAAAACAAACCCTTGTATCAGTCAGTTTCTTTTGCTGCTTGCAGAGATTTTTACACACTGCAACAGAAAAAAAAAGCTATTTTATAGGAAAGTAGAATAGTGAAATCCTTGAGGTATACTAGATGCTATAACATAAACTGAATATTTTAAAATATTTTGGAAGTTTTTGACATAGCTTAACAGTCTAGTTTCAGCTGTTCTGTCTGTGAGAACCAGGATATTAGCTAAAGAACAAAAACTTTCCCAGTACCAGCATGACATGAAGTCAATGGCAGGTCATTACTTCACTGTCAAAGCATTGCCTAAAAAAAGGATCCTATAAACTATTATACCAGTTATCCTATGGGAGAGGGCTTCTTCATAATAAGCATAGAAGAAATCAGAATAAGATTATGTTTCTATTGATATCATGATGGTTTGGGTTTTTTTTATTTTAATTTAATTTTGCTGTGAGATTTTCTTTTCTCCCTTACTCAAAGGAAGTCCTTCCCGATTCCCTGGGAAAATCTGTGGAGTGATGAACTCCAGAAAGAATGCTAAATGGGAAAATCAAGGATGTAACCAGAAACTCGGCTACATTTGTAAAAAGAGAAACTTCAGTCCAAAGTCTGACATTACACCCAAAGGTAGGTTAGTAAAATAAAAATACTTTTCTTTGACTTCTAGAAAGAGCAATCTGAAAAGATCTGTAAATGATAAAAGGTATGCAACGTTATTACACCACTTACACACAAGTCTATGCAGCCAGATGGCATCTACCCAAGGGTAGTGAGGGAACTGTCAGAAGTGCTCATTAAGCTGCTTTCCATCATTTACAGTCCTGGTAAACCAGGAGAGGTCCCAGTTGGTTGGAAGTTGGCCAATGTGATGCCCACTTACAAGAAGGTGCCAAAAGGAGGATCCATTGCCTGTCAGTCTGACCTCAGTGCCAGGAAAGGTTATGAAGCAGATCATCTTGAGTGCCATCATGAAGCACATACAGGATAATCTGGCAATCAGACCTAGTCAGCATAGGTTAATGAAAGGCAGGTCCTGCTTAACTAACCTGATTTCCTTGTATGACAATGTGACCCACTTAATGAATGAGGTAAAAGCTGTGGGTATTGTTTATCTGGACTTTAGTGAAGCCTTTGACACTGCTTCCCACAGCATTCTCATGGAGAAACTGGCTACTCATGGCTTGGATGGGTGTACACTTTGCTGGGTAAAAAACTGGCTGTATGGCCAGGCCCAAAGAGTGGTGGTGAATAGAGTCCTGTACTTGGGCCACAACAACCCTGTTATTTCAAATTGAATTTCTAAAACAATGTGAGAATTTCTCTATGATTCTCTGCTTAAAGGAGACATCATTTTATTTGCATATTTAGCATACTGTGCCTTAATGATATTTGGTTTTCATGTGAATGTATTTGCATTTCTAACTACAGCTTTGTCTTTATTCATATAGTCCCACTTTCATAAAGAGTACTCAAGAGACTTCATTCTAGTGGCCTTTGTACCACTTGCAAAGTTGCTTTAAAAATTGTGCTTTGATTCTAGAAGAATTGAAAACTATTAAGTGCCCAGATGGCTGGAGGCCATACACAGGCCACTGCTACAGCATTCAGCGAGAGCCCAAAGTATGGAAAGATGCTCTGACTTCATGTAAGAAGCAAGATGGGGATTTAGCAAGTGTCCACAACCTTGCTGAATACAGCTTTCTAGTGTCACAGCTTGGTTACAGTGAGTATACATGCAGACCATTTTGTTTGCCATATCTGTAGCATATTAAATATTAACGCTTTTCTTCTTAAATGAACCATTGGAAGGCTAAATCTAAGTTATGGTATTCTTTTCTGTTGTTGCATATACATAGAAGTATATTTATATCCATGAAGAAATCATCTATGTTGCAAAACATAAAGCAGGAAAAGCTGAAAATAGAGACACATAAACATCTCTAAAAGTTTCATTTTTGGCACCTTTATGATATTCAGAACTGAGCTCTAAATCTATAAGAAAATTAGCTTCTTGCTGAGAATAAAATCACATGCTGAGGTCAACCTCTTGCTGTAAATCCTTCTAAGAAAATAGTATCTTTTTATTTTGCTTGGATCTGTAGTATCAGTCTTGACAACTGCTGCTTGTGCTCCATGTGGTGAGCTCCTCTGGTGGGCTCTAATGCCCCTTCATCAAGGACATGAACTGACAGATGTCTTCATGGCTTGGGCTTAATATGATCTCCTGACAGGTGATATACTCATTGTCTTACCCTCCATGCTAGAGACCATTTTATTGTTCTGAATCACAGATACTTAGAAAGTTTGCAAAAATCTTCTGCCAGCCATAAAGAGCCTTATGCTTATTAAACTCAGTATTTCTCAGTGGAATCTGAGGCCTTATCAGTACAGCCCGAGATGTCTGTTGCTGCAGATCTGAGCAAAACAGCATTCTTCTTAAAGCACAAATGCCACCTGTGCAGTACCATATCCCAGCTTTATCAGTCCCTGTTTGTTCCAGATGTGAAAATGCTCACTGTATTGCACAGAAGACTAATCAAAGCTATTTCTTTTCATGCTCAGAGCCAACAGAAGAGCTATGGCTGGGTTTGAATGACCTGAAGACTCACTTCTATTTTGAGTGGAGTGATGGGACTCCTGTGACATTCACTAAATGGCTACGCAGGCAACCCACCTACACAAATGGTCTGGAGGACTGTGTTGTTATGAAGGGGCAGGTATAACCATGCAGTCATTTTATAGTCATGCAAACTAATAGCTAGTCAGTCTGAAATCATTTGCCATTGCATACTTACTCAGGAGTCATTTTTAATTTCAAATAGTTTCACCATAAGTTTGGCATTGACCAGAAGACTTCTTCAGAGGACAGGAGACAGCAGAAATAGCAGCATTTTCCTAGTTCTACCTTCATAAATTTCTTATCTAGTGAAAGGTCTGATCCAGAAATTTTATGTTTACGTTCATCCTAATGCTGCAGCCTGGGGAGAGGAAAGGGACTGAACTAGTTAATACAATGTATGGATATCAGTGAAGTTATTTGCATACCTCATTTTCCAATACAGTAAATTATTATGTCCTTCAGTGTTACTTCAGTGAGACCTGGCACTAGGGAACAAGTCTTCATCAGTGACATAAAGAGAGCAAGAACACCTACCTGCCAAATACCTAAAATTCTATATTATTTCTGACTGAATGACTCACAATCTTTATTTTCTTGCAAGATACAGCTTGACACATTTACAGGCATTTATGTGCACATACAAAGTGCAATGAATTTTAAAGAAACAAATTGAAAATGCTGTTTTGAAGGAAATGCTGTTATTGAAAGAATAGCTATCTCACAGAATAATACTGCTGTTAGCCAGTATTAGGCATCAACAGAATTGATCCTAAACCAGATTTTATGGGAAATAGACTTCCCATTTAATTTAATTTTTTTTTACAAAATTCGTTTTTTACAAGAAATCAGTCATTTTAAGAGTCTCCTCCTTGATGGATAAACCAGTTAGATTTACTACAACACACTTAAATGTGCATTATTTCAGTTTCATTGATCATTTTTCCAGACATGTAGTGAAATAATCCTGTTCTACAACCAGATTCAGTAGCCCCAGATGAGATGTATCTTTACAAACCCACTCATTAAATAGATAGTTATGATAGCAAGTAATGCTGAGCCTTCAAGATGTTATCTATTACATGCTTTCACCTCAAAACAACATCAAACAGAATCTTAATTCAGTCCTGACAAATGTGTCTATTTAAAAAAACCCAAAACACCTCTAGCAATGATCCAATAGCATTCCTAGGTAAAATATTTCAGTGGGCCTTGTAGTAAAGACACAGGAAAACACTAGTTTTCTTATGTTTACAAATGCCTCTTTTTTATATATTTGTTTCTTCTCCCTGCTCTTCTAGGATGGATACTGGGCAAATGATGTTTGTGACAGACAACATAGTTACATCTGTAAAAAAAAGCCTTTGTCACAATACTTGGAAAAAGAGACAATTGAGGAACCAGGCTGCCAGAAAGTAAATGTTCTCTCATAAATTATTTTGGGAAAAATGAACTGGAATGAATTTACTGGTTCTTGCTTCTATTAGAGTCTTTGTATTTATATCTTCTAAAAAATCTACTCTTGAGGAAACCTTGTCTTTTCCTACTAGCAACTTACAAATATATGTATATTCCTCTTTTTTGCTATGCAAATACTCAAGAAAGTCACAATTCATTTACATCTACATGAATATTACCTTTCCTTTCATTTCTAGATGAGTCACTCTGTGATAAAACTACACATATATTTTAAATAATAATTTCACCATCAGTCTCTGTTTATGCTCTCTGCCTAACAAGCCCCATAAAACTACCCAAAGCCATTCTATCTCTTCCCTCAGATCTTTCAGACTATTTAAAGTCTTTATAAATCCCCACATAAGAATGACAAAAGAAAGGAACTAATTTCAAAAGAGAAAAGCAGTACTAAATTGGTCTTTTACTGATATCAGCAAGTCATTTTTTCAAAGTAAACCATTTTTCCAGCATTGACCTTATCAGAAAATCTATATCTCTGTAAGACCAGGAAGATGCAGGGGCATTTTACTGATATTCCTCATTTCTAGTCTGCCCACGAACAAACACTGACTGGATTCCCCTTGGCTCAGAAAGTCTCCTCACGCTTTGCACTCAGGGTTGGCAGGGCTGAGTTTGGGAAGCTGTACTTGTGTATTAATTCATTTCCATATTGCAATATTTTGGTATTTCATTATGTCAGATCCTGCAGCTCTGGAAGGTTCCCCCCTGAATAAATCACAAACTCATTATGGTGAAGTTTGCATAACCCCACCTTTACAGCTTGAAAGCAACAGCAGATAGCACAGTCACAATTTGCTGTGAAAAGTCACATATACAGAAAAGAGATGAAAATGAAAATTTTAATATCTTCCTTTCAACAATAACAAAAAGGCTTCTGTAGGAAGAAACAGTAATTAAAAAAAACAACAAAAAAAACCAAAAAACCCAACCATCTCTTATTTATTACCAGATCAGCCCAGTCTATTTTATACCTTAGCTGCAAGAAATTTAACATTGAATATTTATACACAAAAGAGCAGAGATAATTTTTATATTGAAGTCTCTTTCAGTTTCACATTAAGAACTTTGTGTATCACAGGGCTGGAAAAGATATGGTTTTCACTGTTACTTAGTGGGCTCTGAACTTCTGACATTCTCAGAAGCAAATAAGACATGTGAACAGAGCAAAGCCTATCTTGCTACAGTGGAAAGCAGGTATGAAAATATCTTTCTTTAATATGTATTTCAAAATGAATGCTTCTGATGGAGAAACTTGCAAAATGTCCATTTTTCTACTCTTCATAGAGTTTTATCAGTTATTGTAAAAATATTTTTGTTCTG